>CM076575.1:363635664-363887079 GCA_034641835.2 Pinus albicaulis
CCATTTTCACACAAGCATTTTTATGAAGGCATTTTCATAGAGACGTTTCTATATGTATACCTTTACAATTCTAATCTACTGGGTGTAATCTATTTAGGTGCAAAAGTTCCTTCTACTCTCACACTTATTTATAATTTATTTCCCTCTTCATATTCCTTTATTCCAATATGAACAATTCATTTGCATTTACCAAAACCTTTCGAGGAAGTCCTAACAAAGTAACTATAAATAGTCTTTGGGAACAAATAATTAAATAGGTATGCTCTTTCTAATTTGTTTGAGTTTTTTTTTTTTTTTTTAGTATTTTATTGAGTCTCAAAATAAAAATTTGTCCATTGGTTTAGGTTTTTAGGTGTTTTCTTCTTCCACCATGACTAGGGTTATAAAACAATTATTTTTTACTGCTATCATGAATGGTCATAAGTCATTATTCATTGATGTAATTGTCATGTCAGTCATCTTTATATGGTCAAATTGTCATTTCAAATGTTATGGTTGAGTTCATGGTTTCATGGTCTATAAGGTGTCATGATGCAGTCAAATCATCAAAATAGAATAAGTTTCATATCATAATAGGTCATCATGTGTGGAAGAAGTAACTTTTCAAAGGTTTATTTCCTAATCATTTCAAATAATGTGCAACAAATTCCAAAGTTCAAATGCAAGCTGCTCCAAAGGTTCAAAATCCACTCAATGTAAAATATCAAAGACAAATTGGTGGGCCAACCCATCACTATGAAAAAGTGGTATAAAGGCTCTATAAGTACATAAAATATTCATTCTTCCTCCTCATTGCTCGAGCAGACCTCTCATCCCTCAACAATGCCTTCCATCAGCTAAAATTTGTAAAACTCTACCCAACTCGCTACACAAAGGCCAACTCGCTACATTTTCATGATTTCGCTACTCTTTCACTTAACTCACCCTCAAAAAGCTCATAAAGGATTAAATTTTCCTCAATTCTGATGAATCAGACCAATTTTCCTTCTCCCAAGCCTTTCTTGCTCCTCAACAACAGAGTTTTGGCCAAATCATCATCTTATGGGTGAAAAGGTAGCATGTCTTTGCTGAAACCATCATTTAAACCCTCTTTCTTGTCAGTTTTTCAAACACTGAAGCTGCACCTGGAGTTTTAAAGCCAGCCACATCTTTCAATCTTCCTTAGGATGCTTCGAAGGTAGCAGAGCTTCCTCCACGCTACGTTTTCAGCAAAACTCAGTTTTTTTCGTTCAAGGGAAAAACCAAGAGTTCAGCATCTTCAAATTAATAATATTCAAGCTCTTTAAAAAATTTCAAACAGGTATTTTCCATCAAATTTCTTGTGTTTTCCTCCTAAATGCTCAAAAATGCCAAATTCAACAGTTTGCTAGGATTTCATGGCATAGTTTTGCTTGTTTCAAAAATTTGAACTCAAGATACACCAAAACTCATCAAAACTTGATAGAATGACATTATAAAATCATTTCATCATCTTCACATCTTTTCAAAGCGTTTTCCCTCATATTTTTAGTGTTCCCATTTGTCCCTAAACCCATACCTTTATTGATGGAGGAATCTAAATGAAAAATGGGTTGCATTTTTGGAAAGGCCTTAGCTTATATGTTAATTATTTGCACTCAGTTTCCTTCACCAAAAGTCAATTTTACATAGGAATGCAAATAAGTGCTTAAAAAATAACTCTTTGCCCTCATTTCAACACTCACAGACTAGTTTTGGTAACTTCATCTTTTGAGTACTTTGTTGGATGTTTTTTGATGCAAAACCACTTCAGAGGCATAGAAGAAACTCTCATCAAGCTCCAAGATCTTTCAGAGGTAAAATTTACCAAATCATAATCATCAAATCAGCTCAAGAAGTCCACGCTACGCATTTTCTATAGACATGCTACACAAACACAGTATTCATGCTACCTTTTCACCAAAAAGTCTTTTTTTGTAACATTAGGGTGAAATTCAATTTGAAAATGGTGAATAATGATGTAATATGATGTATTAAGTGTGTCTAATTTCTAATAGTTCAAAATCCATTAATTGTAATGATGTAAATTCCAATGTATCTAGTTGGAGAAAAATCAGGGAATGGTTAGAAACTCCCTTGATTTGGGTTTTTGTTAGAGAAAAGGTGTTTTTAAATTCATTCAGGTGGATGACCTCCCCTAGTGTAACAACCCCAATTTTAACATGCAATTAATTATATCACATAAACAATGAATAATCAACCCAATTTTTTTTTAACTAATCATTAAGGAATTTTCAGAAACATGAGCAAGACGACTTACCTGTAATGGCGATTTTCCTTACTTGAGACTCCAAGGTTGAACGCTATCTGGATCCTACTGACTGCAACAAAGTTTTGGGGACAACTCTCTACCCAACCATAGGCTCAACTGGATGTAATCCTTCCACAACTAGCCACCCTCGAGCCCTCAATCAACGTAATCAACGTACTATTGCCAGGGTATCCTTTGCCTCACAATACCTTTCTCTCCAGAGAATAGATGAAAGAATGAATGATCTTTGAATCTTCCTCAATGTCTATTAAATAGACCAAACAATGGAATGGGAACCACATGCACACATTCATTGTGTCAACATGCAACTTAAGTTTTACTTAATTTAGTGTTCTCTTACTTTTTGTTAGCTTTACTTAATTTAGTGTTCTCTTAGTTTAACTTTCTTTCTATTAGTTTCTTAGTTTAACTCTTTGTTAATTTATTTACTTTTGTTAATTAATTCTTTCTTTAACTTTCTTTCTATTAGTTTCTTAGTTTAACTCTTTGTTAATTTATTTACTTTTGTTAATTAATTATTTCTTTAACTTTACTTATTGTTTATTGTTTTAGGACTCCAGTTTATTATTTACTATTTTATTTAGAACTCCAGTTATTGTTTAATGTTTTATTTATTATTTATTTATTATTCTCTTGACTATTTATTTATTTACTTATTTATTAAATTATATTATATTATTTATATATTATTTATTATTTTATAATTATTATGGGACATTACATACTCCCCCTCTTCGAGGAACTTCGTCCCGAAGTTAAGTATTTAATGATATTATATTATATTATTTATTATTTATTACTTCATGTGTGACCAACACCCTCTGTTGAACTAGTATAACCAGCATGCATCGAAAGTTCTTCACAACACCCAGGAAATCTCAAGGAATCTATGTCCTTTTTCCCACTTTCGGAATTAGGCATAAGCCTCCCCGGTCTGTCCCTAGCCAAGGCTGGCCCCAAGGCTCGCGCCCGACTCAGACCTCATCTGCCCCAAAGCAGGCATCTGGTCCTAGTACTCAATGACTCCGGGCATCTCGCAAGGCTAGCCCACTCCCTTCACAACTCCTTAAGGTGCACAACCCCAGGCATCGAAGTCTTACACCCACTTCTAGACTTCAGTGTTCCCATCAATGCCGAGGCACTTAACCTGTATCGAGACCATTGGCCTCCTCAGGAATGGTCCCATGACCCTTGAGCTGTCCATCGAGGTATTGGCCAGCGGCCAACGTCCCCGAAAGTCAGCCCCAATGGAGGGATGGTCAACAACTACATGGCCCTGTTAGCAAACATCTTTGATGAACCCCGTCCTTTCTCACCAGTGGTCTCTCCTTCTATTCACTTGGGTTTATTTGTCAATTTCAGAGAAATTGATAAATAAACAATATTCACGACTTTCGTTATTATATAGTCGAACTTATATTAAACTCCCCTTCCTTTTTCTTTTCTTTTTATATAATTCCTTGGAATAGGTCTTCGGTTATATCTCTGACTTTGTATTAATAAACCAACATTTATAAACAATCGAATTTATAATAACCCGTCGCCTGGACCCCACATTATATCATCCAACCAATCAAATGTGTTCGTCGAACCCTGCTAAACATCGTGCATCTCCGTCGCACGAAGACCGTCCGATGGCCTTCTCTTAAGTCAATGGCCTGTACACATTTCACTCAACGTCCTCGTACTGACGTTAACGCGCAGGAAAGCGGTTTTTTTGAACGGTCCACTCCTCCACGTGTCGATTCCTCTATGGAATCGCTCCTCGACCCAGCAATACCGCCTCCGTACCAAGAGTGGTGCGAAATGGGGCAATCCACCTTTGAAATCCACTTCCGGTTTCACTACAGTGGTTAACTATAATTCCCGTCGGTCTATGATCTCCTTTGCATCTTTTATAACTCAGGGTTTGGTCTCTGCTCGGCCTTCGATTAACAACGAAACAGGGTTATTCTTTTATACGGGGATTCCACCAATATTAACCAGGATTCCTATACAGATCACGCCTACGAGCAGGTTTAAATGCGCAGGGATTACTCAAACAGTCCACGGGGATTCACAGACTAACATTCAAGACAAACGAATTTTATCACAACTAACATTTCAAGACAAATTGACAATCAACAGAACTGAAATTCATTCAATTGGAAGCAATTTGAATCCAAAGGTTAGCCATAGAAACCCTCCATTTTCCGTCTTTTTTCCTCTCCTCTCTCATTACATCCGGAGGATATAATTTATACATGCTACAATGTGGCCCTTCGGTTCCTCAGTGAGGGCCGTTTGGAAAATCAACAGTCTAATTACAATAATTCAATTAACTGAAACATGACAGCTAGACTAACTGAGCTATTCAACTTCCTATGACTCTAATTAATCTAAATAATACAGTCAGCAGAGGTATTAACACCTAGCTATTACAATTTTGATGATTTCGAACCCTCCTAGCCACAACATGTGGACAAACCTCCTACATTGCTGGCTAGTGTCTAATGCCAGCTACATCGGTATACAAGACAAAGGAACCACTGGCATATGTAGTGTTGATTGAGTTTGTCCCCAGCCCATATGGTGTTACATATTCTCCCTCGTAGGTATGGGCTCGCACGAGATCATCAAATAAACTGGCCCTCTCAGCCCATTTGTGGATTTCCTGCCAATCATCACATCTCAACATGCGTCCAATGCATTAGTTATAATCATAACATCATAGAAAATATTCCACATCCTAACCCTTTCATTTCATCATGATAATGTAACATCATTGTTAATAAACACATTCTAAATAGTAAATATTGCATCCTCATGCATGTCACAAAATCTGTATTGATTCCACATGCTTCACATCATGAAATACCATCATAAGTTATAACATCAACATATATGAATCATGGCATCTCATAGTAACTAACCAGATGTCAATATAACTTCAAATCATAACATCATAATCCCTGCATATCATATTCATCATGAGCATATAATATCATTATCATAGAAAACCATATGTTCATCATTATCCTCATATCATCTCAATACTGATCAAATATAGAACAACAATACACTATAAGCATTATTCTCATGAATTAATTTCATTTACTAATATAAACAATGCATACTAACTAGGAATTAATATTATTCAACATACATCTAGGAACTAAGCTATTCCATCAATACTATTAGTGTCATTCTATAACTTCTTCTATTCATCACCTCCTTCCAAGTTGGTTATAACTATAAGGGCTATGTTTCATGAACTTCATTCAAATTTAAGTTCCTTCTTTCTCCTTAACATGTGGCTCCTTAACATGTGGATGCTATGAATTACTTGTTATAACTTCTTTACCCAAGCACAAGGTTTCCTTCAAGCTATAGAAAAATATCTCATGAATTGATTACAATTTTGACCAATTCGTAGAAAATAGATATAACCATAGCTATTAACATACCTTGACATCAAAATGCAATTACTAATAGAAGATCGAGTGTTAAGGAAATAAATGGATTACTCATCTATCAGAGGATTAAAAGAACATTTATTAACCAATGCATAAAAGGAGATGATGCACGAGTTTGTGATCAAATTAACAAAACCTCTAAATATACTATAGGTTAGTTTTAACTAGTGCACCAACAATGATAACCATCAAACCGTTGCAATAATGCACTAGAAATGTGATTTCTTTGTAATAATTGATTTTATCCAAGATAGCCTGGAATCATTCCAAATATAACGACTTGTCAAACCATACTAATGATATTCAACTCATGGGACCGACCAATAGATTGCTCGATCAGTAAACAATGAAAAGAAAATACTCAACACAATGAATCCAACACATTTCACTGGTTTTACAACTGTGTTGCTAAAGTTGATTACATTGGGTTAACCTCTTTATTTCTATGCCTTTGCCCCATTTATTTTGGATACATATTATTGGATAATCATTAATTTGTTTGAATTTTGAATGAAGAAAAATAAAAACTCAAACATCCTCACGACTATACAAATGACTTTTCATCTTTATTATTAAAAAAATTAAAAAAATATATACTTTGGTGAATAAATTCAAGTATTATGATCTTATGATATTTAACTTCAAAAATATACAATTTGAATTTAACAAAAAAATTAATATCAAAATAAATAATATGTATTCTTGCTCACACTCAAATACTTTAATGTAAATAATAACAAAAAGCCACCAAATATACAAATACTATTTAATTTCAAATTATATAACAGTAAATTTATTTTTTATTGATTTGTTATACTTATCGAATTACTATTAAAACTGAATAACAATAAATTATTATTTATAAAATATACATCTTCCAAAATTTCACCTTTTAATCCTTTTAATGTAATTTTACATATCCCTTACCCTTCATTAAAAAAATAATATTTAAAGCTTGTTTGGGGTTTTTAAAAATAACTAAAGACTACCCCTACACATTTGTCAAATAAAAATATGCTACCCATCAATGCATTACTAATCAATATATTATTAAATGAACACTAAAATACTCTTTGTACACTATCTTTTCATTCCAATAAAGTGCTTTTATCATTAAATTTATCCTATATTTAAAATTCGGTTAAATTCACTTATTGAAATGCCCATCATAGAAATGTAAATGTAATGAATCACCAACATAACCAATATTGTTACACTACTCTATCACGTATTACGTTTAAGCTTTTAATGACATCATGAGTCCCTTACAGGACAAGGAGTTATATGAATGTAGTTATTCAAATGATTTATCTTCTTATTGATCAATTATGAGAACCTCCATGCTTTAACACGTGACATTTTGCATTAGTTCTTAATAAACCTTTAACTGCTCAATACTATCCCTAAATTTATAGTCAATTGAAAAATGTAACTGAACACAAGGTTTTTTTTTTCCCCACTCGAGTTTTTTTAAGAGTAAAAATGACTCATCGCACCACTCGAGGAAAAGTGGTGATGTGCATGAGCCTAATACATAAACATTAACATTTTGATAATCTTCTCCTTTGACTCACAAAAGTTATTCAAATAAACATTGATTCTGGAATTTGTTTATTTGGCTTGCATTGTTTCATAGAATTGGAATTGGTAGTTTATGAGCCATACTTAACACATGCCACCAATATTGGCATGAATGTGTGACATCTTTTCTAAGACACAATATTAAGATTACCGCTCGATACTTGAGTTTACTCATACACGAGGCTAATAAATTCAATTAGATGTGAAGACGAGATAGTGTAAACCGGTCAACACCAATAGGAATTTCGATAATCTGAAGGGACATTGAATTTCTGTGATCGGTATGGTGGTGTCAATGAATTATTTTATGATCCAAACTAGATGTGTTTTCATCTCCAGTTTAGACTACTTGCCACTTAGTTTGTAGTTTAAATATAGTAATGTTGCAATGTGATGTTGGAAATGTCTATGGATAGCTATTATGGCTATTACATGTTGCTTAATGCAATTATAGAGACGTTGCAATTTGAATTTGAGCATGTTTATGAAGTTTTGTTTTGTAATAAAGTATGGTTAAACTAAATTAGAAATAATTGTTGCAATTTGAGTTTAGTAGTAGTTTAAATCTATCTAAATTATAGTGAAACAACTTTTGTGTTGACCCATGAGCATATGCATTTGATGTGTAGATTAGATTTGCCACATATGCTTAGCTTATTTTTGGAATCAATATGAGTATGGCAGAGTAGCTACTACTTGCTGCTTAATGTAAATATAGAAATGTTGCAATTTGAGTTTCAACATGTTTATGAAAATTTGCTTTCTAATAAAGTTGTTGCTTTGTTTAGTATAGTTAAATTAAATTAGAAATAATTGTTGCAATTTGAGTTTGAGCGTGTCTATGAGGATTTGCTAGATGTTGCCATTTGAAAGGTTTAGAATCTTTTTTTACTAATATTTTGTTAATCCAATTTGACCCAACTACAATTGCAATGCCATATTGTCTACGATCTGAAGACTTTTACATTTTTCGTAAAGTATATATATGAATATGAAAATTTATAATGCTAAAATAAAAAATATTATTATAAGAATTTATAATAAAGAAAAATATAAGTTATATATATATATATATATATATATATAAGGAATTTATTGTTATTATTCAAAAAGTTGCATGTTATTTTTATTTAAAATTACATGCCATGATATATAGCAATTAAAATTGTTTAATATTTTGTATATTTATATATTTGATATATTTAATGTATATTTCAAAATTTAATAACGTAATTTAGTTAGCCAATTTGAGTTTTTAGATATTGGGTAGATTCAATATTTTACTCATTAGGAATGTGGTCTTTTGATTACATTTTTCAATTTCAAATGTTTTGTTTGTTTGTTTGTTTGTTTGTTTTGTTTTGTTTTGTTTTTGTTTTTTTTTTGGGCACAGACTTTGTATTTGGTAAAACATAGTGTTTTAATATGAAACAGAGAGATATTTTGTTTTAATGGCGGGAGAGTTTTTAGTTAAAACTCTGTTGTCCCCACAGTGTCTTGTTCATGTGGCGATGTTCTGATGCGATCATCGCAATGGGAACTGACATAAGTCACCATAGCAATGGCCGGATGCTTTCATGGCATCGAAAGAGTATGAACTTCGGACCTGATCCTGTTTACTATGGCGGAGTTAAATTTGTCATCGCGTCTGTTTTTCAATCGGCATCAGAGATTTTTGTAATGGGCGGTTTGCATTGTTTTAAAGCAGACCCGATGCATATTATTCAGAGCATTTGATAAGTAGGTTTTTGGGTTTTTAACCTTTGGTCGTATATGTTATATGCAATTTTTTCAATGTTCATGCGCAATTTATAAATGGCCCGAGAGGCTTTGTAATAGGTTTTGTTATGTTTTAACATAGACAAGTTAATTCGCTGATGGGCCCAAACCTTAAAATATATCAGTGGTTGATATTTTAATCTTAGTCCATGTGTTATTGTCGCAGGTATTATGGTTAATTATTTTCTTAAGTTTCAATGTAAGTGTGTGGCGTTGTATGCTGATATATCATAGTTTGTGCGCGATATATAAAGGTAGGGTATAATGCATCGTTGGCTCGACGAGTGGTGTTGGTTTTTAAACCATTGGAAAATGCATAGATTATAATAAATCGAATGGACAAAATAATTTATTAACCTTGTGGGACCCTCACTAATCGTATCAGAGAAAATCATAACAACGGAACATGTTAATAAAAGTCTCGATGACGATTGTAGAGCCAATGTGTTTATGAACTGTGATTTATATGTGTTTGAAGTTCCAGCTTAAAAGGCATTAATCACATCGGAACGTTTGCGATTGCATCAATCACATCGGAGGAAGGGCATCGCATCGGAACATTGGCAAATGCATTAATCGCAATGGGAAGCATTGAGCTGCGATTAATCGCATTGGCAAATAGAAAATAAAGGTTTATAAAGCTGTGGCGTCTGAACTTTTCAAAGGTTAGCATTGGGGTTAGAATATGAGAGCATATTATATGCGTAGTCTGCATTGTTTTAAAGCGGACCCGATGCATACTATTCAGCGGATTTGATAAGAAAATTTTTGGGTTTTTAACCTTTGGTCGTATATGTTATATGCAATTTTTGCAATGTTCATGCGCAATCTATAAAAGACCCGAGAGGCTTTGTAATAGGTTTTGTTATAAAATTGAATTTAGTGCTGTGATTTTAGGTGTTAATTTGAGTTTCAGCATGGCTATGAGGACTTGCTATATATATATATATATATATATATATATATAGTTATTGTTCAAGAAGTTGCATGTTATTTTTACTTAAAATTAGATGACATGATATATAGCAATTAAAATTGTTTAATATTTTGTATAGTTATATATTTGATATATTTAATGTATATTTCAAAATTTAATAATGTAATTTAGTTAACCAATTTGAGTTTTTAGATGATTCAATATTTTACTCATTAGGAATGTTGTTTTGTAATTACATTTTTTAATTTCTAATTTTTTTTTTATATATAAATATAATTATATGGCATAGTATAAAGCAATTAAAATTGTTTAATATTTTGTGCAGTTATATATTTGATGTATTCATTATATATTCTAAAATTTAATAATATAATTTAGTTAAGTAATTTGATTTTTTTAGATATTGGATAGATTTGATATTCTATTCATTAGGGATGTGTTTTTTGATTAATTATATTTTTCAATTTCTAATGTTTTTTATTTATTTATTATATAATATAGTTACACTTGTTTTATAATACAATTAGATATAGCTAAATTAAAGTAAACTTATAAAATTGAATATAGTGTTGTCATTTTAGTTGTTAGTTTAGAGAGAAATAATATGGAAATCCATCTCATATTAGATATTTTATAAACATTGCTAATCGATATCAATTTATATATAAACTGTGATATTTTGTTTAAATATATAATTTATAAACTTTGGGTCTACTTTAACTTATAAATATGTAATAACAAAATGTAAAAAAAATATTTTATAGTAATGGAAATGTATAATAATATAATATATTTTTAAAAATATATTGAATTAATTATTTAACTAAGTATTGATCTACAGAAAAAGTATTCCATTATTAATATATACATATGGATTAATTTATTAAATATAGGTTTAAAAAAAAAAAACTGATTTTAAGGAGCTAAATACATTGATATATATAAAAATGTTATATTTATCAAAATAAATTATAAAAGAAGCAACAATTTGAATATATAAATCAAGTTTAAGTTTAAAAAATTAGTAAAAAACAAATATATATATATATATATATATATATATATATGTATATATATATATATATGTATGTATGTATGTATGTATGTATGTATGTATGTATGTATGTATGTATGTATGTATGTATGTATGTATTAATTTATTAAATATATAATTTGTAAACTTTGGCTCTACTTTAAATTATAAATATGTAATAATAAAATCTAAAAAAAATATTGAATAGTAATGAAAATGTATAATAATATAATATATTTTTAAAAATATATTGAAGTGATTATTTAACTAAATATTGATCTATAGAAAAAGTATATAAGTCAAATTTAAGTTTAAAAAATTAATAAAAATAAATAATAAATATAAATATAACGAATAAACAGATGGAACTGCAAGCTTGGGAAATAAAAATTGTAAATTGCAACAGATCGAATTGCAAGGTCATTTAATTTGCAATCATCATCTTGGAAAATAAAAAATTAAAATTAAAATAACTATGGTTGCAGGGTTGTTTAATTTGCAATTTTTAAATAAAGCTTTATGTATAAATAAAACTTTATGTATGAAAAGGATTAAGTTTGAATTTCCAATTAAATTATGTAGAAAAAGATGTATATAAATACTTAAAAATTATAATAAAAATTTTGAAAATTAACTTAATCCAATCACCAATTGATCTAAATAAATAAAAATAATAAATATTCCAGAATTAAAAGAATAATAACTAAAAAATCCAAATTAGCCAGCATTATATACATAGGAGTATATATCAATTGATTTGGATATACGGTGGAGTCACTACTTAAAAAAAAACAAGATGGCGGTAAGATGCATAGTTGTACCATTGTTTTAGCATTTGCTAGATGTTAAATAACATCCAAAACGGTGCAGAGTCGAAACAAATGTTAAATAAAGCTAAACTTAAAACCTATGCATTGCCTTTTCGAGTCCACCTTACAATGAGCACATGTTTAATGTTAAAACATATAATTCAAAGGTTATAAACCTTTTTGCTGTGTGATAACAAAAACCAACCATAGTATAAAAACTCCATGGCGCGATGTTTAAAACATAAAACAAAAACATTAATAAAACATAAAACCTTTGTAAAACTTCAAACTTCCGTCGTGTGATAAAGCTCCAGACTTGAAAGTCGATTCAACCAAAATACATTCACATATCGCGTTACAATCTGGCTGACATCACATGGCCATTTGGATGCGCGATGAGTCATTAAATCGAGTTCACAACAAACAAATTGCGTACAAGAAAGTTTTTGGTGTCACGACGGGGTCACGAATATCACCCATCAAATAGTGACCTATAATATGCACTGGATTCGGAATTTGAGAATACAAATGGGCTATTTTGAATGTTCCGATTCTGATTGAGAACATACGCGCGATAAAGGAATTAAATCCAGTCCATAAATGGTATCGGGTCCGGACTTCACATAACAATCGGGCCATGTTAGAACCATTTGTGATTGTAACATAATATAAGATGCGATTGCGATTGCGATCGCATCGCAAGTTACACCATCAACAAGACACTTTGTGGGGACGACTGGTCTTCACTTAAAACTGACTCCGTCGCGTTCAAACTAAATTTTTCTTTGCAATGTAATTGCCTTTAACCAGCGTGGATCCTTGAAGCGGAAATGCGGTAGAGTGCCAACGAGGTCCAGTTTAACAACAATCAAACCATACTATATAATATAGTAGCCCATACCCATCTAAACCCAGGTTTGAGATACACCTTGAGGTTGCGAAGCACGGTGTGAAGTTATATAAGCTTGTGTATGCAGAAGACATTGCCTCTACTGATGCAACTGCCTCTAGAGCAAGATACTCTTTTTACAATGTATTACTTTAATGTTGGAGTTTCTACATTTTTTTCATTATCTGACACTAAAGGAGTTCATAGTTCTCAAAGGAAGACTTTATCTGTAGGACGTGCAAGGCAGGATCTTTGAATGCCACTTTAGCAAAGGGAAAGTTTGTTCTATGTTTCCAAACTAGAACTCAAAGGCCAAGCAGTGATGCAGCTCTGGGTGTCTTATACAGTGCCAAAGGGATTGGAGTGGTTTACACACAAATTCCTACCAAGACAATAATTTCTTCTCCCCTTATTCCATGTGTTCAAGTGGACTTTGAAGTGGGCACAAGTATTCTTTCCTACATACGAACATCAAGGTAACACATCATTCTTTCAAGGATAAAAGCATAGCCATTAGCCTGCATTCAAAGCTGTCAACCCAAAAGAGAGATTTGACTAAGGATGCCTTGAGCTATTCTGAAGATACCCAGTTTTGAGAATAGCTACTGCAGAAACAGTATTGGGAAAAACACTTGCTCCTAAAATTGCTTATTTTTCTTCTCGTGGACCTAGCTCTTTGTCTCCGTCAATATTAAATGTAAGTAGCTTGCGTGCTTCCCTTGACTTGCACCTTATATATATTAGTCAAATTTGACTGGTAGGCACTTCATCAACTTAAGTGGTAGAGGTTTCTTTTAGTGTAGTAGCCATGTTGAAAATTTCAGAAAGTGCGAGAATCATGACAGCTCTACTATACAGAGATTCCTTGCTATATAGATAACCCTTCTTTGAAAAGAAACTCGTTGACCTTGTCCTCTATTTGGTGAATAATGCTTTTGCAGCCCATGTATTGTGAGAATGTTCCCCAAAAGGCATTGAAATCTTCATACTTGATACAAACTGTGGACAGTGTACTGAGTCTCTAGTTTTTGGTATAGAATATCTCATGGTTTATTGATCATTCTCTTTTATGTGATGTTCCTTAAACTTTATTTTAAGTTCGGAAATTTGACAGTGCTTTTCATTTTATTAGTGTTGTCTTTTGCAACCTTCTCTGTGATAGATAAAGTATTCACTTACTAGCATTGATCTTCAAATATAACTCCGTAGGTAGAGTTTCTAGGTTTTTCCATTCTTCCATTTATTATGTTGTTGAAATGCACAATTTTGGTATTGTGTTTCGTTTTGAAATGTAACTTTATGCCTATCATTATGACAAAGAAGATGCCCCCAGAATTATTAAGTTCTGGGTGATGTCAACATTTGATGTCGTTGGTGCCATCTACACAAGAAACATATGCCTCACAATTTCATGCTAGAGGCATCAATACTGATAGTGGAAGCCTCATAATTTTGTGGTAGATCATTCAAAATATTGTGGCCTTGTGAATTATATACCACAATTACACCATTAACAATCAAGGATTCAGTGAACAACAAAAGCTTAGAGGCTAAGCCCATATAAACCATACCTCTCCAATAAATGAACCATGCTAAGGACAATGGATCTCCTCCAGTTATGGAAATTGATGATATCTGCGCTAAAATTCCAATTCCAACCCCTCAAACGCACAGAGTAACAAGATATCTCTTCATTGACAAAGTTTATTATGACTTAACATTCACTTTTTTCATGCGACATGCACACTTTTTGGTTTTCATATTGTAGAACTCTTTTGCATTATTTTGTATACTCATGGAAACTGAGTTTCTTTGAGCTTTACAAATATCTTGCATATTTCCCCTGCTTTCAAATTATATAGCCTCCCACCATCCAAATTCATGCATATTGTTGAATCTTTTCTCCTTGCTATCCAAGCAAAATCAAAACCTCATTTTATAGCTATCTGTGATCTTAGTAGCACTACTGGCAGCAATAGAATCAACACACCTCATCTTTGTTCTCAACAACACACTCATTCATTGGCAACATCTGTGCATTCACTACCTTGCACTTCACACCAGAGCCTGAACACAATATCATATTTCGATGGCATTGTTAAACTTCATAGTTCAGATCTGCACTCACAGAATGAGACATACAGGTCCTAAAACTTGGAACTTAGTTTACACCTATCAAAGCCTAGATCTGCATATACTAAAACCTTATTAACTAAGTTCACAAGTACAAACACCACAATCTATGTGGTAATTCAGCATGATGAGATACTAAATACATCTGTGCAATCTGGAAATTACAAAGAAATCTTGCAAACTCCATGACAATCTGGCTTGCTCTTGTTATTTAGAAAAGAATATTCACAAATAACTACTTCACAGATTTCTTATGCTTGTTTCAGCTACCAACTTTGCAGTTTCAGTGTAAAGCGTTAAGCGATTGTAATGAACGTGACAGTAATATTGAACCACATCAATTGGAGTAATTACATCACATGGCCATTTGGACGCACGATGAGTCATTAAATCAAGTTCATAATAGCTCATTGCGTCCGCAAACAAGTTTTGGTGTACGTCAGATTTGGACGCGCAATGAACAAATGAAATCCGGCCTATAATATGCATCGGATCCAAAATTTGAGAATACAAATGGGCTATTTTGAATGTTCTAATTTCAATTGAGAACGGACGCGCGATAAAGGAATTAAACCCGGTCCATAAACGATATTGGGTCCGAACTTCACATAACAATCGGGCCATGTTAGAACCATTTGCGATTGTAACATAATATAAGATGCGATTGCGATTGCGATCACATCGCAAGCTCCAACATCAACAAGACACTTTGTGGGGACGACTGGGGTTCACTTAAAACTGACTCCATCACGTTCCAACTAAATTTTTCTTTGCAATGTAATTGCACCAGCAATCAGGTGTCAGGATCGGGGGTCATCCGCGCTTGCCTCTACTTGCTCCTCTGATGGAGGTGGACCAATAACGGGAACTCAAACTGCTATGGGTGGCCCGTATATATGCATGCCGGAAAAACGGATTTGAGTCCAATTGGCTGGCTCCCGAACTGGGCAGGCAACTGGTATGTTAGCTTTGGATCTAGTGAAACAACTACTCCCACTCTTGTTGATGGTTTGCCTTAGTGGCCCGGCTTTGTATCTCGTCTGGAAGGGATGCTGGACTCTCGAGGAAATTTCATAAAATTAGGAAAACAAAGATTCGGTCTGCGTAATGCAAGGCATGGCTTTTAGGTTGTTTAGACCTTGAGGCAGGGACCGACGTTTTTCTCATCGAATTACCAGGGTAGTAAGGGCGGTTTCGGGCTATAGAAACGTGACTAGATCTCGAGATGTTTAAAAAGTGAGTTTGTATATTTCAATTATTATTTCAAAAAATGTATTTATATGCCTATATAATCACAAATAAATCTATGAAAAAAGTCTCCTGACCTGCTAGAGTTTCACATAATCAATGTAGTAGTTTGAGTTTGAGTACGGCAATGACGTCCGTGAAGCAACTTGAGTATGAAAAGACGTCCCAAAAATATTTGGTTGTTAATGATTTGCAGTCTATCTTGATTGACCTTCACTGGTGGATTCGGAAAAAATGGACTGACTGGCTGATCCAGCAAAATCGTTGCTAATGTTTTCCCGAATGAAATACTATAGTCACATTTAGTATTTAGCTTTGTGACAATATTTGTGAGATTTCACCTGGTTTTGTACGAATATATTTAACGCGAGGATATCCCGAGAAATACATAAGTTGAGCTTTGACAGATCGAAATACGAAATAGCCGCTCACCATTAATGATGGACATCTATGAACTGCACAAATATCTATGCAATTTGCAATAACATGTTGAATTTTGCAACCAATAGAATCTCAGCAAAACAAATTAAAATAATTAAAATAAACAAACAATAATAAATCTTATAGTTGAATCATGGAAAAAATAAAAAAATTTGCAAACATATGTCTAATGAAGGTGAATTAATGTCACTATCAGGAAAAACCTGATGCATAGTATCCTGCCAGCGGCAAGTACAATAAGAAGGGAAGGAAGGAAAAGTGGCCGAGAAAGGTTTTAAGAGGGAATAAGGTTTTATTTAAAATAATATTTATTTGATTATATATATCTAACATTGGTAAAAAACAATAAAATTTTGTTTGTTATGATTAAGATGGATATAAAAAATTTAAATTGATTAAAATTTAATATATATATATATATATATCCTTTCAAAACGTCAAGGCTCTCTGAACTGATAGGTTAATTTTTTGGTATGATAAGGGGATGGGGCATTCCATTCCTAAACGTGTGTTTTGTTGGAACACCTAATCCTCCATGGGTAGGTGTGGAATGCGAAAAATCACAATGGAGTCCAAGTGACCTTGGAATATGAAACCAAGAGTCACACCATTGTATTATAAATGTACATCATGTATAATGGAAAAATAAGAAAGCCTCACGCTTATCTTTCATTGTGTGTTGAGTCTCTTGTGTGTGTGTTTATCTTCCTCATACACCATGTGTGTGCTTAACATGGTGTTTAACATGGTATCAGAGCGGGCGATTGCTAGCCCTGCTTCAATTTGAGTGAGCCATTTGTGTTTATGGCCTGTGCATATCTGCAAAAACTTTGATAATTTTTGCAGTACTCAGAAATTTCTGCAGCAGTGATTTTGCAGCATTCAGAATCCCAACATTCAGAAATTGGCAGCATTCAGGCATTGGTTTTGAAGAAAGGCAGCACTGCCCATCTGAAGGTTGATTTCTTCCTGCAATTTCTGCCCATTAAATTCTGTTTTGGAGAGTTGTTGGAAAAATTGTTTAAATTGGGATTCCTGAAGAAGTTTATGAGTTTTTAGTGGAAAAGATTTCTGAGTATTTTTAAATTCTGCATTTTTGAGCTGCCGAGAGGGTTTTTGAAGATATTTCTGAGTTTTCATTGAAAATTTTCTGAGATTTATGAGTTCTCTGCAAGTCTCTAAATCTACAAATTCTCCATTTTTCTGCTGCTGAAATTAATTCTGCTCTATATTTGGAAAAAGAAAAATTCTACTGTTGTTTTTCAAGTGGATTTCCTATCTCTGCTCTCCACTGTTTAAAAATATATATATATATATATACAAATTCTGCAACTCTCCCATTCAAACCCCATGCATTCCCTATTCCCAAACCCCACGCCATCCGCCCTCCTCTCCTTGCAATCTACTCCAGTCGATTGCATCTCACATTATCGCTCGACCCTCAATCGCTCACACGACCCTCTATACTTGCTATCCACTCCCCCCACGCTATTCTACGCCCGCTCCACACGACACCTCTCGTCTCTGCACTCTGCTATCCGTGCTACACACACACTCTGCTATTCACTCCATCTGCCATTCAACGTTGCGCCCGCTTCAACCCTCCACGCATACACGATACACTACCCACCGCAACTCCCTACAACATTGGCACCTCACCCCGCCCTCACTCTGCAACGCAACTCTCTACTCAAACTCCAGCGCCCCACCACCGGCCCTTCCCTTTTCTTAACACACGCCCTCTGCACAAACTTAATCCACCACCGTGTGCAATAAGCAGCCCCTATTCTACCGCCCCCTCCCTCCAAACCCTACGGGCCTCCCTACGCACCTTATCACTCCACGCACGTCCCTCTCCCTCTGCGCACTCACCAACGCAGCCCTCCCTCAAGCTCCCCTCATCCTTGGCCTTTCGGCCTGCTCTCCTCAAAGTTACTGCCCTCCTCACCTGACTGCGCAGACCCCTCATCAAACGTTCCTTGCCCACTCCTCGACCTGCACTCTTATTCGCTATACCCGCTACAGCGCTTCCATTCTCCCCTGCTGCCCTCTGCAACTATACGCCCTCACCCTCTCACACTAACTCAACTGCCAACGCTCCCTCAAAACCTAACACGGCTCACAACTCACCATTTTTTTTAAAACTCCGCCCTCACCTTGCTATCGCTCACTTGCTGGTCGGCTTCCCATTTCCCCGCGGCCTTCAATCCCCTCATGCCGCTCCATATCGCTCCGCCCACCTCTCTTCTCCCTCCCCTCACTCCACAGCTCCCCTCAACTCTACATCTCCTCGCGCTTTCTCTCTCACCCCTCCCACTTCACTCCATCCCTCCCTTGCGTAGATTCATTTCCAGTTTAAATTTTCTATTATTAAAAACTCCCCCACCCATTTTAAAATAAATCCTCCCCCCCCCACCATTTTGGTTTCATATTTTAATTTTTAAAACTTTTAAAATACCACCCCCTCCTTTTTAAATTCATTCTTTATATTTAAAAAATAAATAAATTAATAGCCCCCTTCACTTTTAAATTCGTTCCCACATTCCATTTTTATATAATCTCTTCTTCTTTTTTTAATCCAATTTTAATATATCTATTTCCCCAATTAAAATCCCCCCTCCCATTTCAATAAATTTCTCACCCTTTTTAAATTCCATCTCTTTTAAACTTTTTTACTATAGTCCTTCATTCCCATTTTTTAATTAATCCCAATTAATTAAAAAAAATAAAAAACAGCAGAGAGAGAGAAAGGAAAGAGAGATATGAATAACAGAAATGAAGAAAATGACATGTGAGCAGATGGACTATATTTAAAGAAAATTTGCAGATTTGACATTGTGTGATTTGTGGCATAAGAGTGATTTTTTGAAGAAATTGACATTTGAAGACAAGTTTGCCATCATTGAAAACAACTCTTTTGAAGAAGAAAATTCAGCTGCCATAAAAAGATTCTTGCACAAGTGTTTTCAGCTACAGCTGACATTGTATTTTGAGTGGAATTTGTAGCTTCTTCATAGTTGCAATCAGTATTTGAGTTGTTGGATTGTTGATTGCCCTCCATCATTTGAGGAGCACATTTTGTACTTTGAGATTTCCATAGTTGGAAATTCTCTTGAGTCATTTGTATTTCTTGTTGCATCACATTGTAAACGGGTGCATTTTCGGTTGAAGCCGACACCCTTTCATTTTTTAGCCTAAGTTGTTGAAATGGCTAAAATCAATGAGGCATTAGAGTTCTTGAATAACCTCATTCATTCCAATGTTGATGACATGATAAAAATGAGCAAGGATGCTCTTTGTAACATTCAAACTCGTTTACAAGATGCACAAGAAAAGATCGAGTTTTTGCAGTTGGAATCTCAGCTTCAACAAGACAAACTTCAGCAAAAGAGTCACCATTCTGAACCTGTTTCTGTTCAGAAGATTGTGAAAGACTCCCATCAACAGCAAGTCAACAAAGTTCCAGTTGATTCTCATTCAGTTCCTTGTACTAGAGCAGATGTACATGCAGATGCAGTAGTTCAACCTGCACTTCTCAAGCCCATCATCAGCCCTTGGGAAGAGCTTGTCCACAACAAGCATAGAACTGGTCTTGGATATGACAAGGATGTGTCCTTTCATATTCCAGACTACACCAAGCCCATCATATTTCAGAGTGCCGGATTCCTGCATGACAGTTCACCTGCAGCTGTTTCAGATCCTGCTCCACAACAACAACATCAGATTTTAAAATGCCAACACTGTGATCAAGTTGGCCATATGAAAGATCACTATTTTGATCTTCATCCATGCAAGCACTGTGGTCGGCACACCCATTCTTCAGACATATGCTTCAGAAACAAGCCTCCTGCAAGAACAAAGATTCATCTTGGATGGATCGCTTCCTGGCAATGGGCATCAACAACCAAGAAGATGTTTAAGTCACATGTCAGAACGTGTTCACGGATATTGAGCAAACTTGCAGTTGCGTTTTCGCCATCATCTCACCTTGTCCCTGACAGGGGGGAAAATGGTGGTCATGTACAAGCTTTGACGACAGATCAAGCGAGCCTGAGCCACAATCTCTCATTCCATGTTAAGAGTTGTAGCCAGCAGTTCAAGCGAGCCTGAGCCACAATTCTTCATTCCAGATTCAGAGATGTAGCCAGAGACACAGATACCCATGAGCATGCCTTCGGTTGGTGGACAACCTTAAACCATCATCTTTGGTTGGTGGATAACCTAAAACCACCACAAGTAGTAGACCTCCCTTCTTTTAGGTCGAAGGTCTCCCTTTCATATATGAGGAACACTTCCTCTAGCAGAAGCCTTCAGCTTCTTGCCAGCTTTGGTTGAGTTCCAGGAATTGCTTCAAGCATTCCAGAGTTGCTGGTAATCCTAAAACCATCACAGGTAGTATACCTCCCTTATTTTAGGTTGAAGGTCTCCCTTTTTTATGAGGGTCAATTCCTCTAGCAGAAGCTTTCAGCTTCTTTCCATTTTTGGAAGAGTTCCGGGAATTGCAACAAGTATTGTGTTCCAAGGTTGGTGGTCATCCTTAAACCATCTCTTTTTTCCAACATTTCAGAGAGTTGATTCAGCCCAAGTGCTGCCATGCATACTTTGCAGATTTGTATTACAACTCTTTTCTTGGACTCACACATACCCCTTCAGATTAAGGGGGGATGTTGGAACACCTAATCCTCCATGGGTAGGTGTGGAATGCGAAAAGTCACAATGGAGTCCAAGTGACCTTGGAATTGAAACCAAGAGTCACACCATTGTATTATAAATGTACATCATGTATAATCCCAAATATAAAAATACCATGAGACCATATCAATAAACCAGCAACATAGACCAGCATCGCTAGTTTTGAAGGCAGAGTGATAAACATTAATCATTTTTTTTTTCACAAGAGAAAAAATGTTACTTTGAATATATTATATGAAGTAAAACAGTCCATGAAGTCATTACATTTTCACATCTGAAGATTGGAACCCAAATATCCATCCAGAAAAGTGGAAGTCCCACCCCAGACAGTGATAGAAAAATACCACATGTCACATACAGGGACTTGATATAAAACCCAGTAACGGTCCACATGGAGATTATCGACAATCTGATACTCTTTAACTACTACTCTTTGACCTCTTTAATTGATACTCTTTAACTTCTCTGATACTCTTTGACCTTTGTTCATCCTTTTATCCTTTTTATCATGATATACTGTGGTAAATAGGAAAAAACTTATGTAAGAATATTTTTTTACAAAAGTTCCATCATTTCTTCCCACCATTAAACTTCTGGCACTCTCGTCCTTTGCAAATTTCTTAGTGTTTCATCAGCCTCAGTATATCTGAAGAAATTAGGCTGATTTGGGAACAAATGATTTACTTCATGCTCAAGATAAAATAAATTCTCCAATCTGTCATGAAGGTTTTTCCCTGTAGGCAATGCTGCTGTTGATAAACTGGTTGAAGAACTAGCTTGATTATCAGCATATTTGTCCAATTTTTCAACATAACTATCA
The DNA here is from genome assembly GCA_034641835.2 of Pinus albicaulis. NCBI lineage: Eukaryota > Viridiplantae > Streptophyta > Pinopsida > Pinales > Pinaceae > Pinus > Pinus albicaulis. The sequence continues at coordinate 363,657,772 of CM076575.1, forward strand.
AGGTCCATTAGCTTATCTTCTGCAACTATAGGACTGGGAAATCCTCTATTTAACAAAATATTCAATCTTTCTCTGAAGGCAATGATTTCTTCTTGCATATATGAGCACCTTCGTTCTAAATTCTGTACCAGAGTTCTTTTAGTAAAAACTTTCTTTATTTCCAGAATTGTTCCGGTCCTGTCCTGAATACCAATTTCTGCAAGTTGATTCTTAGTTTGAGTATTCAAAAAATGTATAAGTCTATTGGCCTCTTCTGGCATATTTCCCAACTCTTGTCTTGATCTCTCAATCTCATCCAGAGCCAATTTAACTAAGTTATTTTTTTCATCCATTATTTGAATTGAGGACCAAACATCCTTTATTGATTGAATGATATTATCCCAAAGAATTTCATTTATTTCTTATAAAGGTTTCTCCAATGTAAGATCCTTTTCCAATTCTTTGACTGTTTTTTCTAATTTGTTCACTTCTCTTGTTTTATCAGCAACACTCATTTTTGAAAGATCATATTTATGTTCTAGAGTGGCCAATTGTTCCTTTGTTTTGTGAAGCTCTATGGCCTGAATGTTCATATCTTCCATTGACTTTGTTAATTCATCAGTGTTCAAATTTGCAGTGTTGCTCTGTGACAATTATGTTAGCTGACCTGTTGTTGATGTACCTGTCACTACTCCTATTGTAGATACTAGAATATTTTCCTGCTTATCTTTTAATGCATTCTCAAGCTCTTTTTCAGTTGCAGTAAGTTGCTCATTCAATTTTAAGAGAAAATCCATTAGTTCTTCCTCAGAATTTTGTTTGATGATTTATGTAGTCTGTGGATGTCTTGAGGCCGGTAACTTTAATTGTTTTCTCAGAGCTGCAATATCATCATCTTTTCTCTTGATCAAAGCTTCAATACCTTTCACATCTTTAGGATTATGACCCAAACCAATGATTATTTCCTCTAAAGTTTTTATTCTATTATCCTTAGCCTGGGAGGAGGCTTTTTCAAGCAGCAACTGTGTATTAGTATTATCCAAAGAATCCTGCAACTTATGGGTCATCATTGATTTATCCGTCAGAGTAGAATAAATCATCTCCCCCATTTTCTTGTGTAGCTAAATTTGATCTAAAGGATGGATATCCTTTGCTAAGACTTCAAAATTAGTCCTAACGTAATCTGCAGCTGTCTAAGGCTGCTGCACCTTGGGCTTCAAATGGCTCATTAACATCTTACCCTGTTGGATGTCATAAGCTGACATCAATATTTCTTGATTTTTCGGAGCCATATTCAAAAATTGGTTGTACACTTGAAGTCTAAGTGGATCGTTCCTGGCCTTTATATTGATGAATTTTCTTTTGATGTCCCAGGCAGTTTTTACTGGAGGTTTGAAAGAAGATATTTCTGCACTTTGTTGCCTCTGTATTCCCTGTTTTTGAAAATTAGTGGATGTCCCACTACCTGTACCTGTTTGCTGACTGTCTTCTCTTCCCTGGCTGTCAGGGATTTCCTGAAATGATTCATCTTCTGGAAGGGGAGTTAATTTCTACCTTTTAACATCTTGTTGTTAAGAAGAGCCACCAATAGGAGTAGTTGTTTCAGCCTCTCTCTTTTTTCCCTTTTCTATATTCAGAGGAGTTTGTAAAATAGAAATTTCTGGCTCACTGATTTGAGTAGGAGGAATTTTTCCTTGACCTTGTTCTTTAGAAGTCTCTGGTTGCTCTGTCATTATGAATTTTTCAATTATTTGTATATCAGGCTCCTTTTCTTTTCCTTTAGATTCTACTGCTACTGTACTAATCTTCTGCAAATTTTGTTGTAAAGTCCTGGCTAAAGAAGATCCCTGCACCTGTCCAAAAGATTCTAGGTCAAGTATATTTTCAAGATATTTCATTACATTTTCAACATTGACCTGCTCACTATCTTTTTCAACCAATGTCCCTTCTGTCCATTCATCCATATTAGCATATTGTTCTATTTCTGGGATTCTTTGATGGATGTATGGTGACAGTTTATTTTTCATTCTTCTATCACCGATAAAGTTGTTTGGATCATAAGGCACCCAGTAGAAACTCTTTTGTAGTCTAAGATAGTCTACTAAAATCCTTTCGGCTTCCTTTCCAGCTTCCCTAGAGTTACAAATGAAGGGACCTAATTGGCTCTTGATCTTGAGTTGAGCCTTTTTCTTTGCATTGCAAAAATGAATTATATCTGAATTATTCATCTGCCTGAAATATTCTAATGCAAAGAGTCTCATTGGGACATACTTGGGTAGTTTGAATGGGCATAATTCACATCCATATATCTTGATCTCTGTGTAGTTTTGATATAGGTACCAGTCACCTATCTTGTACTGCTTTGAGAGCTGAAGGATTTTCTTGATTTCATTGTTAATTCTAGGAGGAGAGACTCCTGTCAACAAGGTAGTTGCAGGATGAACAAAAAGGTCGACAAACTCATTATAGGAATAAGGAGAATCGGAGGAATTGTGAGTAATGGCAGACCAAAAGATGACTGACCTAGGATTCCCTTTGGCATCAAGTTTCTTAACATAAAAAGGGAAATTTTCTGACTGAAAGTAAATCATGAGATGATATATGACAGAAGAATACTTAAATACTCTCTCATTCTCAAATCTCATGAAATGATCATGGATTTTGTCAGCAATATAAGATGAAAAATCGTACTTGACAGCAGGAGGCTGTCAAGGGGTAAAAATGGATAACAATACTAGGGTTAACTGATCAACATACTCACTAGTATTGAAGCCCATTATGGAAGATATCATGTTTAAAATAACTCTACCCTCATCAATAAAGAAAGTATAACCATAAGGGGGAGGGTTTTTAGGCTGATGCTCTGGCAACATGAAGGTTTGGCATAGGCGGTTTAACTCTTCATGGGATAACTTAGTAGATTTCTCAAGTAATTTAGCCATGGACAGGGGAGTGAGAGATTGACCAGGTTGGAATTGTAGCATTTCGTTTATGGACTGAGCAGTTATTGGGAAAAGGAAATTTTGACTTGGGGATAAAACTGCTCGTTGGTTGGGATCATAATTTGCGTAGCAATAATGGATTAACTCAGGAAAAATATTGACTGAGGGGAGAAGGTACATAGGAGGATTTGATTCCCAAAGTCCAAAGATGTCAGAACCATTCAAATAATTGTCTCTGCAACGGCAAAATATTCGAAGAGGATTCTCACTGAGATGCAAGTCCTTAATTTGAAAATCCATATCGGCTAAAGGCAAATAATCCAAGTCCTTGTGAGGGGCATTGATGGGCACGACATTTAGAGCTACAGGAACTTCCATTTCCAGTTCTTGTGGATTCAGAAATGGAATTTCGGGGTTTTTGTGGAAAAGGGGCACAATTACCAGTTTTGGGAATATAATTTCAATTATGGGAATGAAAAAGACCAAACTGAACTTCTTTTCAGACCTTAGTGCAGAATTAAAACTAAAACCAAGATTTTTTATAGAGTTTAGCTGGGAATTGGAATAAATGTCTGTTTACGGGAAATGAAACGTGTTTAAACAGGCGTTGGTTATGACAGAAGAACCCTGAAATACTCGGCTTCAATTCTCTTCAGCAAGGTAACGGTCAGCAAGCGTTAACAATTGGTTTTTGAATTTTGTTGCTTGGAAGACTAGCTAGCGCACAGAACAATGAAAATGACGCAAACGCAATTTGTTTTATTTACAAAGTCAAAAGGGTGGCGGGTTTTGATTGATGACGTCAGCATGTACGATGGTTTCGTCACAGAGGGATAGGAGCGGATCTTTGTTTGGGCCGCTCGCGCAGTGGAATCCGGACCCGAAAAAGATTAGGGCGAATTTGATAAGAAATTCGCGTCACAACTCTCCCTCGGTACGCCAGCCCAACTTCGGACCCGAAAAAGATTAGGGCGGAATTCATTTGGTTTTCACGTCACAAAATTAGCCGACGTCAGCAAGCTATTTTGGAATGCGAATTTGGTTTGAATTATGGTTTATCGCCGTTTGAAGTCCGGCGGGCTCGACTTAAGAACAATTTTGTTTGATCCCATCTTATAAAATTTGTGTTGGTTTTTTTTGATAATACACATATTTATAATAAATCATGGGAATACCACACTAAACATGTGGAAAAGTTATATAAATAATTATTGAGAACAATCATTTTTATGTAAAAATATCCAAATGTGCTTTTGGGAAATAAAAATTTGAGTATTTGGTTCATATTGTTTTAAAGGAAGGAGTGAAGTTGGAGCCTCAAAAGATGCAAGCTATTACAAAATGACCTATTCCTAAGAAAATCAAGGTTCTTAGAAGATTTTTTAGACTTACATGATATTATTGATCATTGGTTAAGAATTATGCATGCATTTCAAGTCCACTCACATATCTCTTGAAGAAAATATCATTTATATGGAATGATGAGGCTACTTTGGCATTCTCTCTTTTAATGGATGCCATGTATTCTACACCAACATCGGTTGCACCTACTTTTGGTAAAAAATTCATAGTAGAGTGTGAGGCACTAGGAAAAGGAATTTACGTAACATTAACACAATAAGGGATATCATTGGCTTTTAAAAGCAAGGAATTCAAAGAAAATATTTGGTGAAATCTACGTATGAAAAATAAATGGAAGCAATATTACATGCAATAAAAAATAGGGATAGTATATCACTGGGAGGTACTTTAAATTCAAGATATACCATGATAGCATAAAGTATTTTTTGAAGCTATGGATTTCATTGGAAGATTAACAAAAATGAGGAGAAAAAATTCAAAGTTTTAATTTTGAGATAATCTGCAAAAAGGGCAAGGAAAATTTAGTACATGATGCTCTTTCTAAAATAGGAGAGGCCTCAAATTTATATCCAATTACATTTTCTATTCCTAGGTGGCTAGAAGAAGCTTGCCATAATGGAAAAATGACAATAGTACTAAACAAAAACTAAAATTTATAAAGCATGGGATGAACTCTATGGATCATTGGGAGTGAAAGAGAGATATACTTTGGTGCAAATGTAGAATATTTTTATGCACGCAAGCATATTTGAATAAAAAAATATTAAGGGAGTCGCACGTCTCTCTGATGGTAGGACGCAGGGTTCCTTAAAACATCTCAAAGGATCAAAAAATATATTTTTGGAAGGAATGAAGAAAGATATTCAAAATTTTGTAAGAGAAGGTCAAGTTTGCATAATAAATAAAAGAGAGATAGTAAAATCTCTAGGGTTACTTCAACCATTCCACATACATATTCAAATACTAGAAGATATATCAATAGACTTTATTACAGGGTTACTAAAATATAAAGGTAAGTATTACATTTTTTGTGGTCATTTATATAGACAAATTTTGTAGATTTTTTTTGTAGAGCTCAAAGTACATAAACAACAAGCCAAGTGGCAGAAGTGTCCGTGAAAGAAATTCATAGTCTTCATGGTTTTCCTAAAGTAATAGTAATAAGAAACTTTTGGAAATAATTATTTAATATGAGTGGAGAAACACTAGCTGCCATGAGTTCTACATATCAAACACAATCAAATGGTCAAACAAAAATAGTTAACAGATGTTTTTAAGGTTATCTACAATGTTACTCTTTAAAAAATCAATCTTAATGGATGAAGTGGGTTCCTCAAGGAAGAATGGTAATATGATACTATCATACTACCTATCACACATCTACTAAAATTTCCCCATTTAAGGCCCTTTATGGATATCCAACTCCTAGTATCTCATACTTTTTGCAAGATAAGTCCAAAGTATGGGAAACAGAGTCACATATGGAAAATACTAAAGAAACTTTGAAAATTATTATGGAAAACCTTCAAATGAAATGAAACATGATAAAACAACAAGGGGAACAACATTGAAGTGAAATATAATTTGAGGAGGGTAATTGGGTATTTTTTAGATTATAGCATTATAAGCAATCTTCATTCAAGAAAAAGAAGAATAAAGAATTAGCTCAAAAATGCAATGTGGAAAAATTCGAAGTCGGGATTAAATCGGCAAGGGTCCAAAAGTTGAAATACTCGATAAAGTCGGGAGTTTTTTGAAAAAGTTGGAAAAAAGTCGGCAAAATTAAAAAAATACAAAAATATTCATTTTTGGAAAAAATCCTGATTTTTTCAAAAAAAATTAAAAAATTATTAAAGAAACTACCTCAATCAAGATTTTTTCGAAAAAGTCGGAAAAAATTCGGGACTTCGAGGATAAAATTGCGACTTTTTCAAGGATGAAAAAGTCGGCAAAAAGCCGGCCAATAAAGTCGGCTCCGGGAAAAATTCAGGATTTTTTCAAAAAGTCGGGACTTTTTGCCTACTTTTTCCACACTGAAAAACTGTTATGGCCCTAAATAATTATTCATAGGATTTCACAAGTGGTATAAAAGTTATATTTTCCTTCTTCTTTCATTCATAAGGTTTTTCATGTATCTTGCCTAAAAAAGGTTTTGGGAAAAAATATGCCAATGCAAATAGAACTTCCAAAATTAGATGAAGAATGAAAGTTGATTCTTGAACCACAAAAAGTTATAGATAAACATTATATATCTCTTTGACATATAACCATTATGAAGTACCTAATCAAGTGGAAGAATATTCCTCTAGAAGAAGGTACATGGTAAAATGATCAATTCGTGATGAAATACCCATGGCTAAAGGGTTCGTTTGAATTTTTGACAAAGGTTTTGTTATATGTTTTATATAGCGTGCGGCGGAATACTTTTATTGTTTGTTAAGGTCCCACACAGTGATCAAATTTGAAGGGAAGGTCCGAATTTCAATTAGAAGGGCATATATCTATGTTGCCCTTCCATAATGAAAAGCTTTAAAAAAAAAAAATTCAATTGACCACAATAAATTATTTTTACATTTCATTTTCAGAAAGACAAAACCATCAATCTTTATATTAATAAAAGATTGTTACATATACAACAATGAAGAAGGCTCCATCTTTCATTGCTTAAATATCTCATTGGAAATGTCAACATAAGTCTTGAAGACACTATTATAAGAGTTTGGATACATACCACCAGGATATAGGAGATTCTTATGTGTCAGATTGTGTAATGCAATTTTGACTTTGTCTCACAAGGAGCAGCAGCATGGAGGTCTGGATTTTTCTTATAGAACTTTTATTATTATTATTTGAAACGTTGTTTATTGATATGAATACAACAATGAAATTATGAGCATGGTGGACAATTATTCAAGCTCATGATGCCAAACCATGATGATGTAAGTTTGGAATTTAACATTTTTACATGTTAAAGACAAATAGTCAAAATCACTGACAACTTAGTATGCCATAATTAATAATCATTCCCTATTCACTTTTGTTAATAGGTTTATGTCACACGATGATGCGGGGGCATTAGGCACTAGCCAGCAATGTAGGAGGTTTTGTCCACATGTTGTGGCTAGGAGGGTTCGAAAACATTTGAGTTGTAACAGCTAGGTGTCAATACCTCATCTGACTGTATTACTTAGACTAGTTAGAGTTGTAGGAGTCGAACAGTTTCAGTTAGTTGAATTATTATAATTAGACCTTTTGATTTCTAGAATGGTCCTCTCAGAGGAACCGAAGAGCCATATGTTATGTATATAAATTGTAATTCCTCGGATGAATAAAAATAGAGAGGGAAGAGGAGAGTAGAGAGGGGATTTCTGCAATAAACCTCTGTGTGTGAACAATTGTTTCCAGTTAAATGATTTCCAAGCTTAGTTGCCATTGAATTATCTCGAACTGCTAATTTTGAAGAATTTTTTAGCTGTGAGGTGATTAGGTACTGATAATTCCATTCTTCTGTCTTTGAATTCCCGTAAATTGTTGGATAACCTTGTGAACTCACCCCACCCGAAGGCGAGGTCTGTGTAGAGAACCAGGGTCGTGAAAACTGTTCAAATATAAAAATCCCGCTTAATAAAGAGACAAAATTGTTGTGCTTTCAGAACCTGACCCGAGGATTGGATTGGGTATTGATAATTCCATTCTTCTGTCTTTGAATTCCCGTAAATTGTTCGATAACCCTGTGAAATCACCCCACCCGAAGGCGAGGTCTGTGTAGAGAACCGGGGTCGTGAACACTGTTCAAATATAAAAATCCTGCTTAATAAAGAGACAAGATTGTTGTGCTTTCGAAACCTGACCCGAGGATTGGACATGAGTTATAAAACAAAAGGATAGCGGAACCAGACTTGCACCCGTGGTCAAGCCCTGTACCAAAACCACGAGCGGAATCACAAAAGTGGGTTGCCCATATCGCACTGCTTTTGCGGAGTAGGCGGTATTTCCTATTCGCGAGTGATTCCATAGGGAATGCGACACGTGGCGAAGTGACCCCCGGAAAACCATAGTTTAACCCGCGCCATCGCACGTTAAAGCCCGACGTTGGAAGCCGACCGAAATTGCCAAGAGTCGTTGATTTGGAGAAGGGCCATCGGATGGTGGTCGCACGTTGAACTTGCCCGGAGGTTAACTAAGGTGTGCGGAGGATAGCCAGGTACGATACGAGTGTTTGATTGGTTATTGATATATATAGGTGGGGCCAGAGTATAATGAAATTGTTTAATTAAACGATTGGAGGATAATTAGCATAAGTCTGGAGCGTGATTGTTGTAAGGCTGGGTGGTGAAATATAGAGCCGAAAGTTCATTACAAGTTATTTATTTAAAAAGAAACGTGGAATATAAATACAAAGTGTTGAAAGTTAAACATTGGTTATAAGGATTGGAGATAATATAAAGTCGGGAATATAAATTAAAGTCCAACCATTGTGGATAGTATTTATTTATCAAATTCTACGAATTTGATAAGTAAACCCGAAGAAAGAAGAAGTCAATTAAGACTCAGGCTGGAGGAAAAGAACGGGGTACACCAAGGGAAAATGCTGACACAGCGATTGTAGACACACCAGCTCTCCTTGGGGGTCCAATTTCAGTTTTGTTGTGTCACACGATGATCTCTCTTCTCTGGCATTTACTTGTATTGAAGATCACTATTTTAGGAATAAGGAGTTATTTTCTCCAAAAATAACCCTAGCCAAAAATTGACAATGCATCAAGGATATCTTTCTATGCTTCATAAGTACATATGTTCTACTTCTAAATCATGTCTTGGAAGTGGTTGTTTTGCTGGAAATTATTCACCAATTGGTTTCATACCAAAGTCTTTTTCACATTTTCAGCATCCAATACATGAAAAAGATAATGGTTTAAAACAACATAAATATTTGAAATTTGCAAGAATTGTCTGGCACACTTTGAATATGAATTTTGAAGTCAAGTGCATGATGCTGTATAGGATCAAGTGTCATTTTGAATACCAAATGTTTCAAAAGAAACTTCTCAACATGCTACCCTGCAGTAAGGATTAAATGACAATATTGCATCAACTATTTCCATAATAAAAGTGCACCTTGGCCATAAGACTAAACAACTACAAATGTTGTAGATATAACAAGACCACACAATAAAATGTATTCCACAAGGCCAATATTGTATGTAAAATGAAAAGGAGTTTGCAACCAAAAATACCTTAGGCAACTAATTCAATTAGATACACCAAACCATCAACAAAAAGGAAAACCAGCCTACTTGGCCCCAATATTTTCAACTGGGTCCTCTAATTCAACCAATAAAAAGGCCAAAACCATAGCATTGAGATACATTTCATTACACTGTCAATAACAATAAAATTTGACTCAACCATAACCCTTTCCTTTTATTGTTGTGAAAAGATTTATGCATTACTTTAATATTGAATTATGAACTGTAAAGGAACTTACAAAATGTGACATTACGAACCTGGTCAAGCGCACAAGCAAAAATATCCTGGACATGACCCTGGTTGACAAGTTGTATTGCTCATGATGCAAGAGGATTTGTACCTGCACTTCCAAGTCAATAAAAATCCATCATTATCTATACAATAAATACAAGTAATTGATGTAGTATTTTTTACTCTAAGATGCATTCTTATGATAATGTTAGAACATATGTTGAAAATGTGAAAACATACCCGAATAAGCTCCTCTTTGTTTCAAGAACAATTTATTGGAGTCGCATGAACTTGGAACAAGCCTCCCACGATTTGAAAGAGTAGCAACTAAGTCAACAGTGACTTTTTTGTTGCTACGCTGGATCAAGGGAGGTTTGCTCCAAGATTAAATTGCTCAAATAAATTATTCTCTACTAAACAAGGCCAACCACGTGAAGGTGGAAGCTCTTATGGCCCCTCCCCCCCCCCTCACATCACTCTCAATTCCCCAATACCCAATCTATATTTCATTTTTACTTTCATGAGCATAAAAAAAAATATTCAATAACTAGTAAAAAAACAATTCAACAAAAAGTACGCAAGGAAACATTGCAATTAATGCTTGACATAAAAATAGTATGATAAATGAGTTTTTTATATAACGCAAAAAAATGTTCCAAGTATGGTAACGTTTGTCTTATAATAATACAATATTTTACATTGTCAAATTTTCTTTTTTCTTCTTCCTATTTTTAAAGCTCCTAATTACATCATCAATATCATCGTGCTCTGCTCCTGTTTCGTGCCTTTCAACCCGCACTGCTGACCTAGTTGCGTATTCACGATGTCTGGGCTCATCCAGTGACGGGGCATCACCTACAAAAACAGATAATATTAAATTTTAATTGTCAGTTTTTAAATATCATTAAACTAGTTCGGTAATATTAATAAAAAAAAATTGCAATGAGATTATTTACCTGGTGCACCAGTTGTCGGCGCTGACCTAGTTGCGTAGTCACGATGTCTGGTCTCATCCAGTGACGGGGCATCGACTACAAAAACAGATAATATTAAATTTTAATTGTCATTTTTTAAACATCATTGAACTAGTTCGGTAATATTAATAAAAAAAAATTGCAATGAGATTATTTACCTGGTGCATCAGTTGTCGGCACTGACCTAGTTGCGTAGTCACGATGTCTGGTCTCATCCAGTGACGGGGCATCGCCTACAAAAACATATAATATTAAATTTTAATTGTCAGTTTTTAAATATCATTGAACTAGTTCGATAATATTAATAAAAAAAATTGCAATGAGATTATTTACCTGGTGCACCAGTTGTCGCTGCTGACCTAATTGCGTTGTCACGATGTCTGGTCTCATCCAGTGACGGGGCGTCGCCTACAAAAACAGATAATATTAAATTTTAATTGTCAGTTTTTAAATATCATTGAACTAGTTCGGTAATATTAATAAAAAAAAAATTGCAATGAGATTATTTACCTGGTGCACCAGTTGTCGCCGCTGGCCTAGTTGCGTAGTCACGATGTCTGGTCTCATCCAGTGACGGGGCATCGCCTACAAAAACAGATAATATTAAATTTTAATTGTCAGCTTTTAAATATCATTGAACTAGTTCGGTAATATTAATAAAAAAAATTGCAATGAGATTATTTACCTGGTGCACCAGTTGTCGCCGTTGGGACTGTTGCCCTGTCTTCCTCTCTGGTGGTAAGATCCTCAAGGGAAACATTCTCTGTCATTTAAACAAAAAACGTTATAAGGACAACCACCAAGGTATAATTAGAAAAAATTATAAGTGGAAATTAATTAACATCACGACCCTCACTGATAGTGGCATTTTCGGCCTAGTCCCTACTACAATGATCAGGTTGCACGTGAGGATCATCTACATTTGGCTCTAAAATTGGGTTATTTGCGTCATCTGTAGTGTTTCTCCCCTGATTTAAACAAAGTTGTTAGACATTAAATTTATGGATGAAAACAAACATATTGAAAGGTTAATGTTTTACCTTATCAAGCATTCTGGATCTTGGAACCTGCCCCAAGCTTATGCTACGTTCAACTACGGCTTGATAGCCGAAATGGAAAGCAATATTTTTATCTTCCTCTCTAGTTTTTGTTCCAAAGTCATCACCCAACATTACATATGATTGTGTATTTTTAATCATATTTGATAGGATTACAAAAACGTTGGAAGGCGATACAATTAATTATAAGATGTTTAGCTACTTAATTACAATTCTTGCGGCCAATTTCAAGTAGCCGCCCTGGCCTAGCTTGTGATGGCCCTTTTCTTCAATCCTAGCCTTGGTTGCCTTTGAGGTGTCAGGAAACCTAGCATCAAAATATTAAAGTCAGATATGATGTAGCACACTTTTATTTTAGACATAGAGAAAATTAAAGCTATTGAATTAAAGTTGTAATTTACCTTGCGGGTCCAGTTGGCATTTTTCCTTCTTTCTTTGCCCTTTTCTCTTTTCCGTCATGGATGAGTGCTCTCCAATCACTCTCTGGAACTGTGAGAGGACGCTCATATCTAGGGTTAAATTGCAATTGCGTCCTATAGGTGTCCCTGGTATATTTCAAATATTTGTCGGCTACCCGAGCCACCGTTGTTCTGTCAAATGTGCCGACCCCAAAAAGGGCTTCTAGATAATCTAGAAGTTCTTTTTTCAGGTTGGAACTCTGGGAATTCCACCCTGTGCGTATGGTTGGGCCAAAAATTACCAACGAATGGCTCTCTAGATACCTGTAGAACTCATTGTTTCCTACACAGAAAAAAAGAAAAGATATTATCATTAATTTAAAAATAAAAATCATGATAAATATGTTTTAGATAAAGTACATGAAATAGTTAAAATATTAAAATTTACCTGGGAGTTGTACATGCTTTATAGGGACACCTTCATCGTTCACCAAAAACGTGCCATTAATGGTCCCTGTGGAGCTGACACGTGTAGCTCCAGGAAACGCAATAATGTAGTTGGCCATATTAGCCTCATCATTGCCAACATGTTCAGCGGTTGGTTGGGTGTCTGCTTGGGCAGGGTGTGTTTCTTGGCTGGCACCTAAAGGAGTAGAAGGTGTACGAGAGGGTTGTTGGGCAATCTCTTGCCCTTGTGTCCCACTACCACCAACACCGGATTCAGCAAGTGCCAGAAAACGCTACATACAAAAGAACTTTTTTTTAGTTTAGTCAATGTAAAAATTAAAAATCAAACTATCACAATTCATCTCATGCAGAACAAAAAAAATATCCTTTTGAATTTTTATTATTACCTGATATGTTTCTAGCTGGCTCATAAGTTGTTTTATCCGCTCTTCTATTTCAGGTGTTTGAGGTGTGTCTATCAAAGTATTAAATTATGACCTTGCATCTCGTGCCTTTTTTCACAACAAGAGCACTGGAGATAGGGATGAAGAAATCTCTTCCTCAAAGAGGGAATCATCAGGCGTACCATGGCTAGGTGTCTGCATATTTGAACAAAATTAATATTATTTAAATTATGTAAATAACTAAAATACCTGAAGATAGAGCAATGCTGGCACTTTACATGTTCTTACGCTGGCCTCTTTCCGCGATCATCCCGTCTCGGGGTTGTTCCTGCACTGCTCTGATCAGTCTGCCACATTGCAATAAAATTATAAATGTAAAAACTTGAAAACAATATCTAACTTGAAAACACAAATGAAAACTGAAATAATTTCTAATAAGACACCGGAAGACAGAGTTAGAGTTTCAAATATGCCTTGCATTGAATTCAGTCCTGGAAACATGTCATTGCACATTAAGGCACCCAAACAAGAGACGAGTTGATAATGAAGACCTTATTGAATATATTGTTGGAGCAACTTCTAGTAAACTTGTTGTGAATACCTTGAGGACATTTTTGGAGCAACATTGTTGAAGCTGATGGTATAGCATTGTTGGAGACGATCTTTAAGGGCCTTGAAGTGAAGCTTTTGGAGCAACTATTGAAAAATCCTTAGAGAATTTAAGTAAGGCACTTTCTATCTTCCATCACCTTTTTCCTTTCAATATCCTTTAAACGATTTTGTTGATATTTAATGTTTGAAATCACTTTATAATTCTTTGATTATATGTGTTTTGGGACTAGAATAATTTCACACTAAACCATGCAAACTTAAAAGTAACTTAACAAATCCATAAAGTAATAATAATCATAATTCCTAATTTCCTATTGTACGATATGATGCAAATTATTCAAACATGAAGCAATGAAGACATGCAATGTCTGAATTTCAAGATTGATGAACCAATACAAGAAGTTAGAAACTACAACTTTGATTCAATAATCTATGTCCTAACTCCAGGAAGGAATCTAGTTTGTAGTACAAAACATGCATCGTGTATTATCAATTCTTAATTGACAATAACTAAAGGTCATCTACCTCATCAATTCCTTCCCATTTTGTGTTTTTATGTTATATTCCTTATAAAAGTGTCAAATTTCTCTCAAAGTAAGCAACCACTCAATAAAATAAAAAATAGTTGAGATATGATTGAGAAATGGTCATTTATTTCTTGAAAGGATCTTCACAATTTCTTTGGTTGTTTTTCATCTCAAGAAACAATAAATGACCTAAGAAACTATCGTGATGTAATATAAGAAACAACACAGTGCAATGGCCATTTTCAAAGCCAAATGATGTCCATCGAGGACATGGCCTTTATTTGGTTCCTGTTTCATAGGAGTTTCGGGTAGAAATGGAACTTTGTTGTACCATTTCCAGTAGTAAAAAGGGAAAACCTTCTTTTTCCATGGGAAATAATTTATCTTTCCTTTTTCAAGATAATCTAAATCACAAAAAATATGAACTATACTGCACACATTCTTGGATAATGTGAAAGTGGAAAAGGAATACCCTACACAAGTGATGCACACATGTACATTTGAACAATAATAGATTTTTGTAGTTGAAATGCAATGCTTGTTTTCATTTGAACAGATTTTAAGGTGGAGAAATAATTTTATCACAAATAAACAAGGCTTTGGGAAAAATTTAAATCTTGTATTGGGTGATGAAGATAATAGAGGGTATTGAATCTTGATTCTTGACATCTAGAGGGAACCCTACAGCCTAACACAATCCAATGGAATTGACCAAAAAAACCCAAATAGATTCAACCCTACTATAGGAGGAAGGGCCTGTAGTAAGAAATTACCATTTTGCAAGAGCTGAGGGTGAATGTTGTTCTGCAAGAGCCGAGGGCGAATGTTGCCCGCAAGAGCCGAGGGCCAAACATAGGGCTTAATGTTGTTCTCGTTAAAGAGCCGATGCGGAACACAGGGCGAATGTTGCTCGCAAGAGCGGTGGCGCAATGTTGCTCCTGCGTTGAGCCTGGAAGGACGCCAGGCGACACTGTGAGCCGACTAAGAAATGCCGAGGCTTAATGCTGCTCGCAAGAGCGAGGCTTAATGCCGTAATGTTGTTCAAGAAGAAAGCAGAGCGAATGCGGCTACAAGATACGAGGTTGTAGCACACATGTACATTTGAACACTAATAGATTTTTGTAGTTGAAATGCATGCTTGTTTTCATTTAAATGTAGGGTTTTTAAAGCAGGGAGAAATAATGGCTGCCAAATTAATAAGCGTTTCTTTGGGAAAAATTTAAATCTTGTATTGGGTGATGAAGATAATAGAGGGTATTGAATCTTGATTCTTGAAATCTAGAGAGAACCCTACATCCTAACACAATCCAATGGAATTGACCAAAAAAACCCAAATAGAGTCAACCCTACTATAGGAGGAAGGGCCTGCAGTAAGAACTTACCATTTTGCAAGAGCTGAGGGCGAATGCTGTTTTGCAAGAGCTGAGGGCGAATGCTGAGGGAAAATGTTGTTTTGCAAGCGCTGAGGGTGAATGATGTTGCAAGAGCGGAGGGCGAATGCGCGCGTGATATCAGATGTTAATGTAGCTATTGCAACGGATACAAAACAATAAAATCATTTTTATGTAACGCGCATAAAGTTTTGTATTTGTATTTAGCGTGCATATAAGTGTCATTATACCGACGTCGGAAAATGCGTTGCTATTGCGACGAAGGCCTCCAAACGTTGCAATTACGACACTTAGACATTGTGTCGCACTTGCGACGTTTAGAGGCAGTCGTCGCAATACCGACGCATTGGGCCATACTGTCGCAATTGCGACGTCTTCCTCCAAACGTCGCAATTGTGACACTTTTCTAAGTGTCGGTATTGCGACACTTTTCTATAAACATCGGTATAGCGACGGCTTCGGGCAGGATGGAAAAAAATTGGGGAAATTTCCGACATTTGGTCAAAAGCGTCGGAACCAAGTGTCGGAATTTCCGCCAAATGTAGTAGTGTATGGGTTGTAGCCTGCACAAAAATACATGGGAGTTGGTGCTTCTGTTTCAATTTGTAGCTTGATAGATTTCCAGTTGGAGCTAGTTGAGGTAGGAGCCTCTTGTGGGTTGTAGCCTAGAGAAAATAGATGGGATTTGGAGCCTCCTTGTAAGTTTTAGCTTGCAGAGCTTGAGGTAGTAGCCTCCTGTATTTTGGAGCCTATATAAAATCAGTGGTGAGAGGGAGTTGAAGCTTGACTTTGCATCAAAACAATAATAATATGTGGTTTTCTCCCTTATAGGTTTCCACTTATATCTGTTGTCTATGTGCTTGATGTTTATGTGTTGATGTGATGTTTTAATCTTCTTAATTACTTGCTCTACACACATTAAGTTTGTTGATTCATTATGCATTAAGCTGCTTATGAACTGAAGGTGTAATTGAGTTGAATGAAAAGATTTCTAAATTTCCATGAATGTACTAAACTGATTCACCCCCCCCCCCCACCCCCCCTCTTAGTTTAGCTAAGAGTTCATCACACCATTCGTTGTACATAGTTTTGAGGACTTTATTCACAGCTTCTACCTGTCCATTGGATTGGGGGTAGTATGGTGATGTGAATTCATGATTGAATCCAAGATGGTGAGATAGCTCCTGGAAAACTTTGTTTTCAAAGTTTTTCCCATATTCGGAGACTAACTCCTTGGGAACGCCAAACTGGGAAATGACATGGTTAAACAGAAATCATGCGGCTGTTTCTGTGGTGTTGTCGTATGTGGGCATAGCCTTTTCCCACTTGGTGAAATAATCGATAGCCACTATGATGTATTTGTGATTTCCCGACGGTGCAGGGTTGCAAGTCCTGAAGTCGATCCTTCCTTTGCAAAAGGGGCCAGTGAAAATTACAGGGTGTAAAGGAGTGGTAGGGGCTCTTGCCTTATGAGTGAAGTGCTAATATAATTCAAACCTATTTACTACTGAAATATAGTCACAAAATAACGTGGGCCAGAAATATCATGCTAGTAGGAATTTTTGGGCGGTGGCCATTCCAGAAAGGTGGCCACCGCAAGCTCCATCATGGTAGTCATTAATGGTTTGTTCCGCTTTATCATGGGTGAGGCATCGACGAGAGATGGTGTCGATTCCCCCGTCGGTATAAGACATCACCTATAAGGAGGTATCGGGGGGCCTAATGGCGAATACACCGACGGTCATCTCGAGTGAGATGGGGTCTGAACTTTATGGTTCGTAAAAAGAGGAGAATGTCTCCGCACCAAGGGTCGTCAGTTGCTACGAGGAAGAGATGCTCATCTGGTAGTGAATCGTTTATTGGTGATCCTTTGGTATGACTTGGAAGGTTCGTAATGAACTCTGCTAAGATTAACACCTTTTTTCTCTTGGGGGAGTGAAAATATAAGTTGTATTCTTGTAGAATGACTATCCAGCGGGCATATTTGTGGTTCATTAGATGACGCGTGAGCAGATATTTGATGGGATTGATATCCGCGACGACCATTGTGATCTTTAAGATGATGTAGTGGCGAAGCTTTTGGACTGCATGAATTAACGTTAAGGCAGTCTTTTCTTCGGGTTCATATCTTAATCAAGGGCTTGATAAGGTTTTCGTGACATAGTAGATTATGCGCTCCTTCCCATCTAGGCCCTCCTGAATCAATACTTCGGCCAAAGCGGTCTCGGATGCTGATAGATACAAGATGTAATCTTTGTTATAATCTGGGGACTGATGAGCAGTGATGAAGACAATGTGTCTTTCAGTGCGTCGAACGCTTGTTGTGCATGGTCATCCCATTTGAATGGGACATCCTGGCAAAGGAGTCACAGGAACCCTTGAGCACAAGTGGCATAATCCAGGACGAAACATCTCAGAAAATTTGCCTTCCCCTGCAAGCTTTTTAGTTGCCTGGGGGTTCGAGGTGGAGGTACCTCTTTAAGGGGGTCCACTCGAATTCCTTTTTAGGACATGCTAAAACCTAGAAGTCTTCTTGTTGTGATGCAAAATATGCACTTGAGGGGGTTCAAGCGTAGGTTTCATTTACGGCATCATTGGAATAACATTCACAGATCCTTGAGATGGGCTGAGCGCTTATTGGATAGGTTGTCCAAGTAGGTGAGAATAAGGTGTTCCAAGTCATGAAATATGTAATTCATGGCCCTATGGAAGGTGGCTCCTACATTTTTCAGGCCAAATGGCATTATCTTGTATGAAAATGTGCCCCAGGGGATAGCGTACGCATTTTTGTACCAATCGATGTGGAAAATTTGAATTTGATTGTACCCGGAGAATCTATCCATAAAGGAGAGGGCCTCGTGACCTGCACAGGCATCGATGATTTGGTCGATGAATGGGGTAGGGTAATTTTCCTTTGGACATGCTTTGTTCAAATCACGAAAATCAGTGCAAACACGTATGGTGCCTTATTTTTTCATGATGGGAACAGGGTTGGAAACCCAAGATGTGTAAGAAATGGGATAGATAAACCCAACTTTGTGAAGCCTGTTGATTTCTCATTTTATTTCTTCTTCCTTTGATGGGTGCAGTTGACCTTGTTTATGGTATATTCGAGGTTCATCAGGCCAGGTGTCAATATGGTGCTCTACGATAATGGGACTAAGCCCAAGCATCTCTGAGTAGTCCCACTTGAAGATATCTCTATACTCTTGTAGAAATTTGGTATAAGAGGTTATTTCTTCTCGTGAAAATGCTGCCCCAAATGAGATTTCTTCGAATTTTCCAGGATTTTAAGATATATTCACCTTGACGGTAGGTGAAATGTTTGACATGTTTCCTTCCTCAAACGCATCGGGAGTCATGATGGGGTTCTTGAACCAATCAACTTTCCCTGATGGGAGGAAATATTTTGATTCAATCGCATAAATATCTTTTTCGCCTGTCTTGTTAGGACCGAATGCTTTTCTTGGGAGAAAAATAGAACGGTGATGCATTGCATCCCATGGATAAGCTGGCTCCATCATGGCCTCTAGGATGTCCTCATCTGAATGAAATATGAATCCTAAGGGGGATTGGTTCTACGAATGGTTGTGCAAAAAATTTTTGGTCCGAATGGAGCTGGTTGATAGACACGAGAAGGATTCCGTCGTCAACGTGGTGGAACCAAACGCAGTTGATAGAGTGTATACAAATTGGGTTTGCACTGTCATAGGTACAACTACTCTCGTAGTTGTAGCTGACTCGACACCTATGGCAAATGATCAGACAGTCCGAGTCATAGTTCCGATACATGATGATATGAATCGTATATGGTGTGTTGTGTCGTCGGCATTTGGTGGAGGAGGAATTTCCATCACGGGGGCTTGCATGGGCGCAAGGCTAGCTTCCTCGTTAGGTTGGGAACTTTCCAGCAGATGGAAGTTATGCCTAGTACAGAGGTGCTTGAATGTTTCCATTAGTAGGAACGCCTCTGGTTCAAGGTTGTGGCTGGTGAAAATGGTGCACGGTACCACTGTGCTAACTGAGTAGATTGTGTGGGAATCAACACTACTCTTCATCCCAGAAGTGGACGCTTGGAAGGGGTCAGACTTAGGGGATAGGGTCTTCTACTACCATTTCTGAGTTTTTGACTTGGGTATGTCTAGCTCTCTTGGGGAGTGTATACTTAATGCCGATCTTTCCACTCTTAGCTTCGGGAGATGATCACATTTTATTGTAAGATGAAAGTGTGAGAAAATCTGGCAATAGTTGTGCGTGATTTTCTCTTGGTTAGAGAGATGTCTTTGCGGAAGGGAAGATACTATGAGAAAAAAAATTTCAAGGTGCTTCAGTTCTTTGCACTAATTGACCCAGTGCCCAATCATGTCGCTTAGCCCGCATGTTATCCTAGGTTGAACTTAGGTCATGCTTAGTTGGTGCGCTTTCCTAACTTACCCAATATGCCGCAATGGGTATGGAGTAGACTGCATGAGAGCATTCTGCCTTCCATGTTGGTTGTTAGGTACCTAATTTATAAGGCATCGGCATTTCGTGTCTAATAGATGTATCATGTCGATTATAAGGCGTACTCACGGGATATAGGTACAGTGTTGCTCATGTTGATTGCCCTAACATACCAAGAAAAGCATCCTGGATATGGGGTCCCCATTCTGCTTGTTTGATAGTGTGACTGGGTACCAACGGCGTAGCTCTTCTAAGTCAGGGAAAGTGGTGACCACATGATTGGGCGTGTTATATAACGCACATGTTGGTCTCCGTTGTGGAGGGCAGTTGGGGCTAACTAGGGGTTACCCAACTGAGCTATTTTCAGCTGATAGGAAGAGGATTAATCTACTCGTCACATCTTCTTTATTTTTCGAGTTGTTCATGGATTCATATTCAGAGCCATCTTCTTGGGAGAGGCGAACTATGGCTGAGC
Source organism: Pinus albicaulis (assembly GCA_034641835.2). Taxonomy (NCBI): domain Eukaryota; kingdom Viridiplantae; phylum Streptophyta; class Pinopsida; order Pinales; family Pinaceae; genus Pinus; species Pinus albicaulis. The sequence goes on from CM076575.1 coordinate 363,678,265, forward strand.
GCAAACTAGCTAGCGTCGTGCGGAATCTAGGGACATAATGATAGTGGTGTAATGGATGATTTCCACCACATATTTGACATGAATATTGGGTGGCTCGAATAGTCCAGTATACTACATGGACCGGATACCTTCACTGAAAAATTTATAGGGCTGGGAATTCGGCGATGAAATGATCGCGTTCATCACAGAGTGCACAACATTCGATAGGGGGAGGGGGAATGGTTGGGAGTCTTTTAGGTGATTTTCCTTCCTCCTATAGTTATAAAATGATGTGAGGTTCATCTCCAGCTGACTGGCTGGAGGGATCCTCTTGATAGGATTGCTTGATGGTGTGTAAGGCATCCCTGTATCACGAAATTTCTGGGAAATGATGGGTATAGTGCCCATAATTGCTACAGATAGCCCATGCGTTATTTGTACGCAATGCCTTGCCTTGATTTTTGGTGGTCGATTCCTTTTTATGGGAACTTGTTGCCACGATATCTACCGCAGAGCTAAGGAGCGGTTTTAATTCGTCCATATTTTTGCAGATGTGGGTAGGGTGGCCTAATATGTTGCATATGGCGCAAGGTTGTAACTCTCATTGCATGGTCGGATTTTCAACCTTCTTCCCTCTTTTATTGGTATTCTTGGTCGTAATCATCGGTTTTGCGATAGGCATTACCTTTGCAGGGATGTTTGCAGCAGTATCCTAAACAGGTGGGGCCTCCTTAAGACTGAGGGGGATTAACCCTATAGAGGTGATGTGTGTGGCTCCTGTCCCAGTAGGTGGGACCAAGTACCAAACTAGGATAGCAAAAGATACGTTTGGTAACACCACGGTGGCCAAGACCTGCTGGGATACAAAAATAGATGGCGGATAGAGGAAAGGAGTTTGGGAGATGGCGTAGGCTAGAGAGGTTATCGTGGCCGAGGACTCGATGTTGTTACTAATTGTCTCCATCTCTTGGCTAGATTCGGTGCTTGATGTGGACATCATGCACACCGGGGCTTCTGTGACATTCGATGACAATTATGGTATCACAGGGGGGTCTCCTAGGAATGACCCAAGGATGGACAACAGTTTGAATAGGCCGGGGCCGTATTCTTGGTACCGTGTAAGTGTCTCGGCAGATGTGTCTACATAGGGTAGGACGACATCAACATTTGTTAGGGGTCACTTTTCGTGGTAATTCAATTGGTCGACAGTAACGATGCGATCATCATGGGGGGAAATAATAATTTGGAAGAAGGAGGAGGCTATGGATGACATGGTGTACATTTAAATCCAGACAAGAAGTATATTGTAATCCAGTTGAGCATCCAAGACTTCAATGTAATATCCCAAAATGGGACTGCTCATCAATGCATGCATAAAAAATGCATTTTTAGAATTATATGCTACAGAAAACAAAATCAACCCTTGGATCCCTTAGATCTGCCAATATACAATCTAAATCCAAGAATATATCAGAAACAAATCAAACTAGGTGAGGTAAACAGACCTCCCACACCTAATATAGCTATAAAATGCTAAAACCCCAAAACTACTGCAACATGAAATTACTGCATAAAGAGACTGCATAGTCTAATGAGGGTTTAAACACATAAATGATAGATAAAAATATATCTGAGATTATATTAATCAATATGGCCCAAAAACTGAGATCTAGTCTCTTTATTACATATCCAAGAGAACCCAGGAAGGGTTTCTAGGAATACACCCAAATACAAATGGTGATCTTCAGCACTAAGACTGAATAATCACTACAAAATGAAGCACAAGAGTATAGAAGGCTGAAATGATTTATATCTGATGTATCTCTGATCAAATGTCTTCCCCCATGGAAGGATCAACCCTCCAATCACATGAAAACTCCCAAAAAGAGCCACAAGAGACACTGTTGAAACTGCACTCCAGAAAGAACGCAATTCCAGACTGGAATAATGCTGTAGGTGATGGATATATGCTGGCCTACTGCCAAATATTTAAAATCATCCCAAGAACCCTCCAAATTTATCTCCCAATAAAAGGAATCCTCCCTCTTATGCAAAACCATCTCAAAAATTGGGTTTCTCAACCCTCCACTGCAACACCCTGCAACTCAACACAACCTCCTACAGAAACTGTGATGACAATGAAGAATGAAGCTTGGCACCAATTCCAGATGTGTGGAATGAAATATCAGGCCTCTCCCAAGATCTAATCAAAGGGAAGAGATGGAATTCCTAAACATGAATACCTTAGTGTTAAACAGCACTAGCAATCTTAGCTAAACAACTGAAGAGAGAAAAAGTCTAAACAGACATATCAAAATATAATTTCCAAGCTAACCTCAAATGGATTCCAACCTCTTCCTTATAAACTAAGTGAGCCTTCTCACCTTGGGTCCCACTCATTATGGTTTCCACCATCACACCATCAATCTCCCTCCAAAACTGCGTTGTACCTTCATCAATGCCACTCCTCCATAACAACATTGTTTGATTTGGTCAAGGTTGACCTCTTCAACCTGCTTCAGCCATTTTCACACCTAAGGTTCTTCAATCTAGCTCACATATAATTGTCTAGGCTGATTCTCATTCACATGGACCTCCCACATTAATGTTGTTGACTTGGTCAAACTTGACTTTGTCCACATCCATTATGTCATGTTCACACATGAGAGTGCTAGATCCAGTTATTTTATGATCCCTTTTCACATCAAGAGGTATTTTATGTTTATTCAAGATAAGTATGGGTCTATTTCCCATTTATTCACCTACTAAGTGCTGGAAGAAAAAATCAATATTCCAATTAGCTGCATGCTAATTTTGGAATATTACAGTCCTCCCCTCCCAAATGTTGCTTGTCCTCAAGCAACTGCAAGGGTAGAACTGAAGATTCTCCCCTCCTCCTACCATAGCATCCACATAAGATAAACTCCTCCAAATAATGAGATGTTGTTTCAACAATAAATCTCCATATTTCCCCTCCCAAGCATGCAAGCTAGCTAAATAGCCATCATCATGAACAAGTAGAGTAATCAAGGAGGCAATAAGGTGTTTTCTAGAGGTTCCTTTGAGGAATGGAATCTGAAATGTGTTGGGAATCATTATTCCCATGTGGATCCTCCATCCCCAATAAATCATCCATACAAAATGAGTCACCTCCCAACATGGCAACTCCTAAAAATCCTCCTCCACCTTTGGCTCCTGCAAAGTAGGTGGGCTGGAAAATCTGATCATGGTAGACAAGGTAGCCTACCCCACGTTATCCTCCTATCCACTTAGGATAAGTGTAGAGTATCTGCTGATCATGGGCTGTAATAATTTTTCCCTCAAGTGGCAAGAAGAAGACTAGATCTCCAAAGATCTCTCCTCCAACGTTGTGAATTCAGCTGGCCCAAACCATCCCATACATGATGAATAGGACATGATCATCATATGGAATCCAAATGAGAAAGATACTGAGGGTTTCATATAGCGTTGAAAGGTACCAACAGTTTCCCAAGTGGTCACGGCGCAGTTTTCCTGGCTGATGCTTCAAAAAATGATATGGCAAGATGTTTCTTGACAATTGGCTAGTTGTACATGTCATCACATCTACTAGTGAATAGTAAATGGCTTGGTGAATCAACTAAGCATACATAGAAGAATAATGAAACACTTGCCCAAGGCCACATAAAATATGGTTGTCTCCATCATATAATTTGGCCCAAAATTGACCATGGAGCCCAAAAAGAAGCTTGCCCTCTTGCAGAGAAATGCACTGAATAAAAATGGTAAGAGTATGCAAATATTGTGTTAGATAGTCAATGAATGAAAAAAAAAAATTCTTAATATGTACTGGAAGTAAGATGATATATGGATCTATGAATAAGTCCTCCATAATGATATGACATACTTTCATGAAGAGAAATGAATCATATGCTGCATGAAGATCACCCTTGTTATGCTTGGAAATCCAAGTTAAGAAGATCATACCAATGTAATAGATGTTTCCATCCACTACTCCATCACTCTCACCTCCTCCTTTTCTACCAAGTGCATCAAATGTGAATTTATTCTGGGGATACTCCATCAATAAACACAAGCTCCCAAGTGACAGCACTGTTGGTCTATGCAAATAAGCTCCTGCGAACTCATAGCTCCATTCTCTGACATGTCCATTGTCAAAGACATCAACCATAATGCTGTTGTATAGGGAAGATTTTGTCCAAGGTGGAAGTATCTCCTGGTCATCCAAGGCTAAGGAGTAGCCCCTTTGCACCATGATGGTGTAATATTCCTAAATTAGCATGCAGCTAATAGGAATATTAACTTTTGCTTTCAATATCTAGTTTGTTGAGTAATTTGGAAAGGAGGCTCATAAGTTGTTTAAGTAGGCATAAAATCCCTCATAGTCTGAAAAGGGATATTGTAATAGCTTTATCATACATCCTCATGTGTGAACATGGTTTAAATTATGTGGACAACGTCAAGTTTGACCAAGTCAAAGGCATTAATATGTGACAAGTGGATCCTAAATAAACACAAATCAATATGAATAGAGATCAATCTGACCAGTCAAAATGAAGAAACCTTGAGTGTGAAAAGGGATAATGCATGAAGATCCATTCAAGGTTGACTAAATCAAACAGAACTGTAAATAGATGAGCATGACTAAAGGAGACAGCGTAATTTTGGTGGAGGTGCCTTTGCATGGAAGCAACCTCATAATGGGGTGGGACCCTTGGTGAGGAAGCTCATCAACTATATAATGAAGGGAATGGAAACCATATGGGGTATGATTGAAGATTATATTTTTTATGTGGTCTGTTTAGACTCTCTGCATCCTTTGGTTGTTTAGCTAAGTTTGCTGCACTGTTTAGTGCAAGGGTTTTCTCATGCAGTAATTCCCCACTCTTGCTTGGAGATCTTGTTCAAGAAATATAAGGAGAGAATTTTGTGCTTCATTTTCCACCATCTGGTGTTAGGCTAAGCAGTAACCTTCAGCAAAAGTGTGGTCCCTTTCAGAAACTACATTATTTCTTAAGGTATTGCAGTGGAGGGATTTAACCCCTTATTTTGAGAGCTAATTTCCCAGGAGGAGGATCAGCTTTCTTCCAGAAAAGCTAGGAAAGGGAGCTACAACCATTTCTTTGCATGATCAGCCATATTTATGCAGTGCTTCAGCAATACAATTTCCTTCAGCCATAGATCTGCAGCATGAAGTTTCATGTATATCATTTCTGTCAAGAAACCCTTGCAGGGTCATCTTGGATCTATGTAAAAAGAGACTAGATCTCCGTTTTTTTGGGCTCTATTGAATAATAAATCATTAGATATTATTTTTCTCTCCATTTTCTGAGCATAACCTTTAATGAACTACGCTGTCTCTTTTTGTAGTAATTTATGTTTGTAGCAATCTTGGGGTTTCAGTGATTTTAAGCTATTTTGAGCCGGGGAGGCCTGTTTAACTAGGCAAAAGACATTTGTTTCTGATCTCCTCTTAGATATAAGTGTAATAATGTTATTTCTAATGGAACCATGGGTTTCATTTTTCTGTTTATACTTTTATTTCTGAAAAATTCATTTTTCATGCATGTATTGCTGAATATTCCCATTTTAGGATATTACAGTGGTATCGGAGCTTTAATCTTGGCTCAGCCTGTGTTCTTCAATCAGTATGGAGTCTCCTCATGGAAAGGAGAATATCAGAAAGAGAGATCAAAGCAAACCCTTATTTTATGGAGGAAAGAGGTTCTCAAAACTTCTATCTTAAACTCTACAGGGTATGAGCAAAGATATCAAATAAATGAGGGAAAAACATGAAGATCCCTCAACAAGATCTGCAAGATATATACATGAGGAAGGTTCTAAATCCTCATCTTATGGGTATGAGCACTCAGCCATACCATTATATCTACAACGTTCTATCAGGCACTTCTTCATGACAAAGAAAAAGAAGAAAGGAGATGTGCCAAAGAGGGAGACTCTTGGTGATTATTTGCAGTAGTATGAAGCTCAATCTAAGGGGTTCAAAGATCACTTGAACTTCCAAGGGTTTTGCAAGATCAAAGAGGAAAGAATCACAAGGAGTGAGCAGCATGGTGTGGGTAGATTCTTTCTATATACTTTTGATGGATCACCTAAATGTCCAACTAGGGCTTGGGTGAAGGAACTAGACACCTTTGTGCAACAACATCAAGTTTCAGAAAATGAAGCCATAAAAGTAGCAGTGCTGCATTTTGAGGGTAAGGCATATGCTTGGTAGTTGTTTGAATCTTTTTCCTTAAAAAATGCAAATACATATACTTATGCAAAGTTCATTAGAAGAATAATGGAAAGGTTTGATGAAAAATCATATGAAACATCTTCCATGGGAACTATCAAACCATATCAAACAAAACCTTTGCATGAGTTGGGAGGATCCATAAATCCAACTCCATTTCTGAAAACCATTGAAGGGGATGGGAACTTGTATGATCTCTTGCCAAAGGCAAAGTAAGAGCTTCCTTCTCAAGAGGAGGACATGGAGATTCCTCCTTCAAAAGAGGACCAAAATCTAAGGTCTCTTATTGATGTTGAGGCATTTTCAACTATTAAAGATGAGGAAGAAAAGGCTAGAGATGGTAACGCAGTCATGAAAAGAGCACACCTAGTACCTCATGAAGAGGAAGATGGAGCACTTTCTCCAAGGAGAGAAACTCTTGCACTCTTGCAAGGAGTTTCAAAGAATCTCACACATGGAGATCATGGCACAATCCATGTGCAGCATGTGCCATCAATATCAAATGGTGAGATCTTGAAGATAGAAGAAGATAAAGGGGAGGGCAAGCATCATATGATGAGGACTATACACCCCTCTTTATTTCGGAGGATGGATACACAAAGAAGGCAGGAGGATCTATGCAATGAAGGCAAGGACAAATCTGTCCACAAACATATACATCCTGCTCTATGCCTTGATGTCTCTTTGCATGGAGGCATTCCACTAGGAAGACCTCCTGAATGGAGGAAGACTAAAGTGTTCTCTCAAATATGGGCAACATTTACATACTTGGCTAAGGAAGGAGCCTTAGGAGAATATATCACAGTGCAGAGAATATTTCATGGATTCAAAAGAGAGATAAGCAATTTTCTGAAATGGGCATTGCTATCTCCCACTCAGCTATCTGCGCTGAAAAAGAAGAAATCAGAAATCTATGATGGCATGAACATGATGTCACATATCCAATCCATATATTTGGGGAGGCAAAATGATATTCTCACTCACAAAGGCTATTTTTGAACATGACAAGAGGATATCAACACTCTTGCATGCATGGGCCAAATTAAGGAAGTTTTGGAAGGCAAAAACTTTTCAAAGAGAGGTTGACTTCCATCTGCTTCAATCTTGTCTTGAGCAAGATAAGCTGTAAGAGAAGCAGAAAAAGGAAGTTTATAGTACTCCTACATGTGACTTTGGCATCAAGTGTTACAAAAAGGAGAGTTGTGTTATGACAGGGGCTGCATTTCAGACTTCTACAGCATTGTCATTGTTGGAGAGCCTAGATCCCTATTGGGAATCCCAACTCTTGATGGAATATTCCAAGGACCTTTTTGCTTGTAAGGTTCTTGATGAGCAAGTGATGGATGGGAGGTATAAATTAGTTGATAGAATCATTTATTTTTATGATCAAATCTACTTAACAAGAAACTCCAAACTCAAGGATAAACTACTTAATGCAGCCTATAGGATCTTGCTTTCTAAACCCACTGGATTTATTAAAGCATACTATACCATCTTGGAAGGATTCATGTGGGAAGACTTCAAAGAAGAAATGCACTCTCATATGAGGAAGTGCATGGATCATTTGTTGGTTGAGAAGGAACATAACTCTTGGGAAGGGTTGTCATTATCACCTCCTTATTTCATTGAGTGTAAGAAGGAACTCATCCATGAGTTGCCTCACTGATTTAAATCAAGTGTGTAGAGAAACTTGTATTTCTGAACATCATAATGTATCTACTATATGCTTGTATTTTCTTAACACTAATGTGCAGGGCTTTGCTCCAAGAGGGGGCACTATTTCTTATGAGCCTCATAGGCCACTTTGGGCCATGAAAAATGGTGATATTGGTCATTCCTTGGAAGATCTTGGAGAGATGATGTACTCTTCATGGTGTGATTCACATACACCAACTATCATACACCTTCTCCAAGCATGCAAGAATGAAGGGGCAGCAAACAAGTGTTGGGAAGAACACTTTCCAAATCATATTCTATGGCAGTTACGAGTAAAACTACGCTGGTTGCACTTGAGGGACCATTGCCCTTCTCCATTATTGCATATGGAAGCTAGCATGACTTTAATTATGATTCCATGTGCTGAAATTGTTCTTATATTTATTTGGAACATGGGTGGAGGGAAGACACATTGGTTAGATGTGTCCTTGGGGAAAGGAATTTCCCACACTTTTTGCACTACATGTTTCAAAGGGAGAATGAGAATCTATATGGTCACTATATTACATCACTTATTTCTTTATAAGGTAGGCCATATGGTTGTTTGGAACACTTGGGACATGCCTCTCATAAGCATTTGGGAGGATTTTTTCTATGAATTGCCTAGCTGGGAGGTGATGCATTTCATTTGGATGATAGCATGGAGATGGGAGTCTTTCATTGATGATGGAATTCCCCATGATTGCCATCACTTCCATCTTGAGGAGGCCATTGATCAGCAAGAAGGTTTCCATATAGACCTTCCATTCTTTCATGATGAGAGCCATTTGTTTTATCCACCAAAGGCCAACTTACACACTTGGGAGGAACGATTGGGAGACATAATTGTTGCAGAATATCTGAAGCAATGGTGGAGACTGTTGAATGAGAAGGACACAAGAAGAGGAGGGGAGATTTTGTAGCACCCTTGCAGTTGCTTGAGGACAAGAAAAATTTGGGAGGGGGAGGCTGTAATATTCCTAAATTAGCATGCAGCTGATAGGAATATTAACTTTTGCTTTCAATATCTAGTTTGTTGAATAATTGGGCAAGGAGGCTCATAAGTTGTTTAAGTAGGCATAAAATCCCTCATAGTGTGAAAAGGGATCTTGTAATAGCTAGATCATATATCCTCATGTGTGAACATGGTTTAAATTATGTGGACAAGGTCAAGTTTGACCAAGTCAAAGGCATTAATATGTGAGGAGTGGATCCTAAATAAACACAGATCAATATGAACAGAGATCAATCTAATCAGTCAAAATGAAGACACCTTGAGTGTGAAAAGAGATAGTACATGAAGATCCAGTCAAGGTTGACTAAATCAAATAGCGTTGTAAATATATGAGCATGACTAATGGAGACATCGTAATTTTGGTGGAGGTGCCTTTGCATGGAAGCAACCTCATAATGAGGTGGGACCCTTGGTGAGGAAGATCATCAACTATATAATGAAGGGAATGGAAACCATATGGGGTATGATTGAAGATTATATTTTTTATGTGGTTTGTTTAGACTCTCTGCATCATTTGGTTGTTTAGCTAAGTTTGCTGCATTGTTTAGTGCAAGGGTTTTCTCATGCGGGAATTCCCCACTCTTGCTTGGAGATCTTGTTCAAGAAATCTAAGGAGATCATTTTTTGTTTCATTTTCCACTATCTGGTGTTAGGCCAAGAATTCACCTTCAAAAACAGTGCAGTCTCTTTCAAAAACTTCGTTATTTCTTAAGGTATTGCAGTGGAGGGGTTTAACCCCTTGTTTTGAGAGCTTATTTCCCAGGAGGAGGATCAGCCTTCTTCCGGAAAAGATAGGAAAGGGAGCTAAAATAATTTCTTTGCATGATCAACCATATTTATGCAGTGCTTTAGCCATATATCTGCAACAAGAAGTTTCATGTATATCATTTATGTCAAGAAACCCTTGCCGGGCCATCTTGGATCTATGTAAAAAGAGACTAGATCTCCATTTTTTTTGGGCTCTATTGAATAATAAATCATCAGATCTGATTTGTCTCTCCATTTTCTGAGTATAAAATTTAATGAAATGCATTGTCTCTTTCTGCAGTAATTTATGTTTGTAGAAATCTTGGGGTTTCAGTGATTTTAAGTTGTTTTGAGCCCGAGAGGCCTGTTTAACTAGGCAAAAGACATTTGTTTCGGATATCCTCTTAGATCTAAGTGTAATAATGTCAGATCTAATGGAACCATGGGCTACATTTTTTTGTTTATACTTATATTTCTAAGAAATACGTTTTTCATGCATGTATTGCTGAATATTTCCATTTTGGGATATTACAGATGGTTCCATCTCCTACTCCTGCAACATCATGCAAAGTATGAGAGAAAATCTTCCCATGCTCTCCCAAGTGCAACCAAAGAAACAATAGTGTTTGATGCCTCCTTATACCTCCATCATATAAATCATGTGGTGAAAACATAATGATTGATATGAAGAATGTCATATCAACACAATGCATCCATACTCCTTGTTGCCTTATGATGCAAGTATCCCGCCAAACTTCCTCCTTCCACATACCCTTTGAAAGCGGAAATGTCACATGATGGCCAAACTCTTTCAAGAGTAGCCAATGCAGCCAAGCCTCCTGCTGCCCGGTGTCATAAATTTGCAAGAATATTCCCAGCCTCTTGCTTACCATCCACACCAATTCATCCAACTGTGGGTGCCTCCCATCATGCTCTACCTTGGCACTCTTCCAATGAAGACTACCATCCTTCCAAGTCTCTATTTTTCCTCTTGCATTTCATGGGATGTTGAAATGCAACTCCTTGGAGATCTCCTAGAGAAGATCTCACATCATTGATCATCTTGAATCCATAAGGATCCAAGGGTGTTGAAGGAAACACCTCCTCATAGGCCTGCACAATGCTCATCCCAATAGATCCATCACAATGATTAAAGACAAAGTGTCTCTCATTGATCATCTACTCATCCAATGTCCTACAAGGGTAATGGTCATTATAATTCTCTAATAATAGCTGGGCCCCCAACTGTTCACTAATGCCTAATGACAGCGTTGTCAACCTCCTCCTCAAAGGTGTATTTTTTTGTCTCATGCTCCAACTCCAATATGAACATAGATTTCTGCATAGGAAAGTTCATCCTATCCTCCAAGGATCCACACCCCAAATCCAAGTGTTGTGTGCAGCTTAACAATGGTACATTAGGATGATTTCTCATCCCTTCCTTGAATAATTCAAGGTTGCACAGCGTAGTGCAATCCTGCTGCTCCAAATCAACAGTATGTGTTGATCCTAGATCATGCAAAGGCAGATTTCCACAACCCCCCATAAGATTTTCTGAAATAAAAAAATAAAAAAAAATAAAAAATAAAAAAGTTGAAATTCATGCATACCTTGGTGAAGCTTGGGTACATCTTGTATGGCTACAAGGGTTCCTCCTTCAAATGTGTTTGCTTCCCCAACTATTGAGACTGACGGTTGCTCCTCCATAGTTGTACCAGTGTTGGTACAAATCTCCTCAAGTGGTGGTGAAGGCTCCTCCCCTTCTGATTTCTTCTTGTAAAATATTTTAATCACCCTTTGAGTGAACTCTTCAAAAGTAGACACTCTTGCATGACTCACATAGTTTAACCACCAAATCCTTTCTTTACCCTCAAGGTGCAGCGGTGAGATCTCAACAGCCTCTCTTTCTACCATTGGATGTAGTAGGAAGAATGCATCTAGCTTCATCATGCAAGCCTTTGTTGTGCATTTGGATGATCCATCAAAAGTAGATGATAGAAACCTATTGCCCCTCATCCTCCTATTTCTATAGGGCCTCCTTTCTTCTTCCAACTGAATAAACTAAGGAAGAGCTAGAGTCTCCTTGAAAGCTTTAGGTAGAGACTTGTATTTTGGAAGGTATCCACTTAGGATCACATGTTCCAAGTGCCCTCCATCTCCATGCCTCTTGTATTATTCTTCAAAAGGATAGGGAAAGTTGTAATGCTTTGGAGCTTTCTGCAATATTGGTTCTCTCGTTTGAGAATAGGAAGTACATGGTCCTTCCATTTCTTGAAACCCTCTAAAAGTTTCAATGCTTCTCATTTCTTCTTTTTGTTTAACCTCCTGAGAGAGGTTCCTCATAGATCTTAAAAATTATTAGGAAAATATCATTCTCTCCATCATACTGATCTTTCCTTCTTCTTATATAATCTTGGCTTGAAGTTCACAGGTTGAGCCAAAGATCTTGCCCTGATACCAATGTAATATCCCAAAATGGGACTGCTCAGCAATGGATACATAAAAAACACATTTTCAAAAATATATGCTACAGAAAATGAAATCAACTCTTGGATCCCTTATATCTAACAATATACAAGCTAAATCCAATAATAGATCAAAAACAAATCAAACTAGGTGAGGTAAAAAGACCTCCCACACCTAGTATAGCTAGAAAATGCTAAAACCTCAAAACTGCTGCAACATGAAATTACTGCATAAAGATATTGTGCAGTATAATGAGGGTTTAAACACATAAATGATAGAGACAAATATATCTGAGATTATATTAATCAATATGGCCCAAAAACTGAGATCTAGTCTCCTTATTACATATCCAAGAGAACTCGGGAAGGGTTTCTAGGAATACACCCAAATACAAATGGTGATCTTCAGCAATAAGACTGAATAATCACTGCAAACTGAAGCACAGGAGTTTATAAGGCTGAAATGATGTAGATCTGATCAAAGGTCTTACCCCATGGAAGGATCAACCCTCCAATCATAGGAAAACTCCCAAAAAGAGCCACAAGAGACACTGTTGAAACTGCCCTCCAGAAATAACACAATTCCAGACTAGAATAACGCTGTAGGTGATGGATATATGTTGGCCTGGTACCAAATATCTAAAATCATCCAAAGAACCCTCCAAAATGATCTCCCAATAGAAGTAATCCTCCCTCTTATGCAAAACCAACTCAGAAAGTGGGTTTCTCAACCCTCCACTGCAACACCCTGCAACTCAACACAACCTCCTGCGGAAACTGTGCTGAAACTAAAGACTGAAGCTTGGCACTAATGCCAGATGTGTGGAATGAAATATCAGGCCTCTCCCAAGAACTACTCAAAGGGAAGAGATGGAATTCCTAAACAGGAATACCTTAGTGCTGAATAGCACGAGCAATCTTAGCTAAACAGCTGAAGAGAGAAAAAGTCTAAACAGACATATCAAAATATAATTTCCAAGCTAACCTCAAATGGCTTCCAACCTCTTCCTTATAAATTAACTGAGCCTTCTCACCTTGGGTCCCACTCATTAGGGTTTCCACCATCACACCATCAATCTCCCTCCAAAACTGCGCTATACCTTCATCAATGCCACTCCGCCATAACAACGTTGTTTGATTTGGTCAAGGTTGACCTATTCAACCTGCTTCAGCCCTTTTCACACCTAAGGGTCTTCAATCCATCTCACATATAATTGTCTAGGCTGATTCTCATTCACATGGAGCTATTTTTATTGATGATCCACTCCTCCCACATTAATGTTGTTGACTTGGTCAAACTTGACATTGTCCACATCCATTATGTCCTGTTCACACATGAGAATGCTAGATCCAGTTATTTTATGATCCCTTTTCACATCAAGACGGATTTTATGTTTATTCAAGATAATTATGGGTCTCTTTCCCCATTTATTCACCTACTAAGTGTTGGAAGCAAAAATTAATATTCCAATTAGCTGCATGCTAATTTTGGAATATTACATTCAATGTCTATAAGGATTGTCTTTCTGGTTAAGCAGACCGGGACGTTTTGGTAGAGGCTGACGGGAGTTGAAGGGCGCCTGTCATATGCTTTAAGCATGATGTCTGATGGATTTAGCTCGGGAGACCCTAACTTCTGCCAAACGTTCTTGGACATGATGCATGTGGGTGCACCTTTGTCAATGATACATCGGTGGATGGTGATGTTCTGAACTAACACCGGTATCTAGAAGGTGACCATTGAAGGAGGCCTAAGGGTGGCTTTATCTAAATTGAAAGCCATTAAGCGTGAATTGGCAGGGTCGATGGCGCATAATGTGGAAGGTAAGGCTTTCCTTTGTTTTGGGCATGATTTTAATACCTCCAAAGCTGACATGGCGGTGGGAGATTGGGCTAAATCATCCATAATGCTTTAGTTATGGGCCGCTTTGGAATGGTTTCCTACCCGCCTATTTGGTCCCTTAGCCATCTTTTTCAAGGGTTCAATAGGAATATTTTATATGTTCAAAGGTGTTGTTGGTGCACTTCTACTAGTCCATGACGAATTGGTGTCTGGTGGGGTATCGTAGTTCTGGTTCCGTGTTTGAAAAAACATCTCTTCACCAGTCATGTAGATTTCATGGTTTTTTTACGGAATCATCGGGAGTTGTTTTTTTTTTTGAGTGTTAATTGTCCCTTGATGGGGGAAAGGCTCTTGCATGACGGTTTTCTGATGTGAGGATACCCCTTCTCCACGGTTACCTTGAAGCTTCTTCAGCTCATGGAGATTGGGATAGTGGTGAGTGTAATGACCGTACTCACCACAAATTGAACAAGAGTGGTTGGTCCGAACATTCGCGCTCTTGTTCTAACCTTGGGAGTTTCTTGGCTCCTAGTTTTGATTTCGGTTGGAGTTTCCTCTAGCCTAAGATCACGGAGGACGTTGTTGGTTGTTGCCCCCCTATCCAGAATTTCCCTTTGGCTTTTTTTTCCCTTTCTTCCTTGTCGCGTTAGGAGGATAGCTTTGATTCTCCTGATTGTATGGTTGGCGCGATTGTGGTTGGGAAGGTTGCACAAAGTTAACCTGTGCATTATTTTGCATGGGTGGGTTTTGTGTTGGGGACTGGGAATATTGTGGTCCTTGTCCCTGGTTTATGAATGGATGTTGGGGGGGAGCTCTTCCGTCAGCATGTCTAGCTACATACTTGGTCCCCTGAGCCGGAGGATATGGACCTCCCTGCTGATGGTGGTATGACGACGCCCTATTGGTCATGTTTTGTGAAGGTGAATGATGACTCTGATAGCTAGGTTACGGTATGTTCTGGTTATAATCATATGCGTAACCGAGGTGTTGAAAATTTCTGCTTAGGTGATTTTGGGTCAATGACCCAACCAAACCGTCTGTAGAGTTCGACGCACCTGTAAATTCTTTGTAAATTTGCAAGTGTGGGGCGTTAGGCAGGATATTGTAAATATATCCCTACTGTGTATAGATCATCTTGAGCTATTGGACCTTCTTGATGGCTTCCTCTTCGGATATAGACTTTTGTTTTGCCACATCCTTTGAAATCTCCATGGTGGGAGTTTTCAGGAACATGTCTAACAAAACTCGATCGTCGAGTTTGGCTTTATACAAACTATGACAACACCGCCTTTTGTGGAGATGGTCTGAGATATGGATAGTCGGTGTCTGCCTAAAGTGGGTCATCACTTCCATCCCGGAATCATGGTGGATGGGTAACTGAAAATAGGTAAGGAACGTAGTAGCGAGGGCGCTAAAATTTCCATGTGTAGTAGTTGGTTGCTCCACATACCATTTTGTGGCTACCCCCGGTTAGGGTGCGTTGAAATAGTCTCAGTCGAATAGCATCGTCAATGATGTTATTCGATGAACACCATAGGTGGAAATTCATAGCATGATTTCCAGGGTCTTCCACTTGCTTCCCTTTGAACTTTGGAATGTCCAAAGGGAGCTTCATGGGCATGGGTGGCCATGTAGGGTTGTGTGAAACAAGGTTGTTTATTATCTTAGTTAAATCTGGTAAGTTTAACGAAGCTAAGAAAGGTGACTACGAGTTGGTAGCCATTGCACACTGTGAAGACACAGTCTTCTAGTTAGGTATAGGGCTTGTCTGTGACGTACCCGGTTGTGAATTCACCTGGCTTCATGAATGGGTAGCATTCCTTTGCCCCCTAGGGGTTGTGGGAGGAGTGGAAAGTGGCGACCCTATGGGGGTACCCACTGGTGTGTCGTTGGGTGATCGGTGAGGGTTCCCAACTAACGATGCCCCAATAAAGGATGAACCAATAAGGGTGGCAGTTTTCTGTCTTTAAAGCCTAAATGGCGAAAGACCTGGAACCCCTCCTGGTAATGGGGGGAGGTCCAAAAGACATTTAGATCGACGAGGTCCCGTTGGGTCCGTTCTGGCATCGACTAGGTATGGTTTTGGAAATATTTGATAAGATAGAGATTATAATCAAAGAAAAAATCCGATCGCATACATAAAAAAAAGCGAAAATGAAAGATAAATTTTCCCTTTAGATTAATCCTATGTGACCAGTCAATCAAAAAATATGGTTTTTGTTTTTTTTGCATATGATACTCAAATCCTAGAAGACCTAATCGTCCTCACATAATCAAATGTAATTAGGCCTTAAGAAGATATCTTGTGAATGCTAGCACAACGTCCCGAAAGAACTGGTGACGCCCCCAGTCAATCGAAGAAAATCGACCAAGGTAAGGGTAGAGGATCTAGTGTTGCCTGCACTGTCACCTATAGGGAAGGATTCCATAGTTTTTTCCAATAAGTACAGTCGTCCCACGTGAGAGTTTGAGTCATGAGTTTCTTGGTAATTAAACTACCAGTACCGAGTATTAGATGGGTCAGGTAGCCCCGAATAATACCGCACAAATTGGGCCTAAGCTTAACCCCCCCTAAATTGGGTCTCTGTGGCGCTCGGGTTTTCTTTGTCGTGGGCGGACAAACAAATTTAAAATTTCCCTAAAAATTCAACTTCTATGTTTCAAGATGTAAACTAACTAAGGCGAATTATTGGATGTTTACCCCCTTGGTCCTAACTTAAACTATAAATTATCTTGTGGCCCCTGTAGGGAGAGTTTAATGAGTTTAGTTAAGTTATTTTTAAGGAGGATTTGATTCACTTAAGGTGTGAAAGTGTGTGAGCAAGAGGTGAACAATCGCATATTTTTAACATGTGGATATGTGGTGATCCTTTTCAAATCCCCTATTAAGCTATGTTTTGTTGTTCCTTTCTCAAAAGCAAAACATGTGTGGATATGGGCCACTTGTAATGTTGCCTAGTTAATCTAAAATATCAACTAAAGGGTGTTGAACCTTGGGATGTGGATAAACCACAAGATGAGGATCATGGAGTGGGAGAAACCACTCATGCAGAGAAATTTCATTCCAGATGGGCAGAGGGAGTGCATGTAGCTATACCACCAGGTGAGAGGTGGGGCGACATGTATAAGTAATCCCAAGAAGAAATTTCTGGGCAGGATTAATTGAGATGGTGTGGATCTCATGAATTGAGACTGGATATGAGGCGCCCATAGAGCAGCAGTAGCATGATCAGTTGGATTGATGCAGTCAGATCAAAGTGACAATGTTAGATACTGGAGCACAGATCAGAGTTGACAGCAAGTGTAGAGTGCATGGGTGCAGAGTTCAACAGCGCAGTGGTTCCTGAAGACATGTATAGTAGCTAAGAAGAAGTCAGAATACTTTGATGACATATGAATTATACTAATTGAGTTGTTTGGGGGCTATTCAATTTCGGAAGTGTTGCATGCAAGAGTTGCAGGGTGGATGCATGGAGTTGTAGGGCACTTGCAAAGGTTACAGAGCGAATGCATGGAGTTGCATGTCGAATGCAAAGACAGTCCTTTCTTGTTGAGAGGGAGTGTTGAAGTTTGCAACAAGAAACAGTGAAAGTGGCATCCAGAAACATCATCCTTGATCCTAGTGAAAAAGAAGCACCTAAACTAGGTGAGGCCCACACAGGCTATTTTTACGTGTATGTCTATTTTTAGAATGGTGAGCATATTCTAAAGTTGGCAGGATGCTGATTCTAGATGGTTGAGAAAATTCTATCTTTGGATGAATTTCTATTTTTAGAGATATGGGCAAAGTCTATTTATAGATCGCATATCTAAAAATAGAATGCATGTCGATTATTATTAGTCCTTAATAATAATCAGACAATAAATAGTAATTTATTCTCTTGGAGCACTTGATTTCAGTGAACATATGTGGCACATTAGTGAGCTAAGGGGAATTACGCAATTCCTAGGGTGGTTGGTGACTCATGCATGGAGGACTTCGTTATAACTGATTGTGGCGAGTTGTAACAGAGTTGGAAGAGTAGTGATGGGAGTTGTTATTTAGTTTAACTCGATTAAGTGAGTTAAACTCAGTTGTGCTAGTTGTCACTCATGATACACTAGTGAGAGTTCAGTGAATTAATTATTTAATTAATTCACAAGTAGTGACTCACATGCAACTGAAGAAATACAATAGTTAACTACTTGCATGTCAGATCCAGTGGAGACCCAGTGGAGAGATAGGTGAAAGGGTGTGATGGACTATTAGTTGTGACTATAGTGGACCATTCAATGCATCCACACACACATTGGATATGCCTATGAGTATTGCACAGTCAAGGAAATGCAAGATCGAATTCATTCAGGGTTCTTCTTCAGCAGTGATTGCGCAGTGGAGGTAGGCTATCAGGAGGCAAGAAATTGGTGCATGGAGGTGCAAATTTCTGCAAGACAGTGTGTGACGATTGTATATTGTATAGAGAGCTCTATGAACTGAGCTTTGTATGAGATTGTTTCATGTTCCATTGATATACATAATATATGATAGTTGGGTTTTTTAGCTTTAAGCTTTCTCGGTAAAACATCTTGTTATGTGTGATTGATTTTTCTTCATGTGTTTTCAATTGGCGATTTAATTTCCGCAAAGAATTAAGTGGAAGGATTTTGTATTTAACATAAGATTAAATTGTTATATCAGGGGATTCCAATAATATACATGCATATTGTATAATTTCTACATGGTATCAGAGCTGAAGATATTACAATAGTGAAGCAGTGCTGAGTTTTTTGTTGGTGGAAACAATTCGAAATTGCTGCAAGAATTTCTTGGTGCGGCAGTTGAGTAAACATTGAAATGGATTTCAATGGTTTGCGGTTGGAGTTTTCACTCGAGGGCAGCTTGAACTACATTACATGGAAGGATAGGATGGTGGGGGTGCTTGAAGATAATGGTTTGATGGAATTCATCAAGAAATATGTTCCTAAGCCTACTTTGACGAATGCTACAGTAATTGACACATGGAAAAAGAAAGTAGCAAGGGCGAGGAGGATTCTGTTGGAAGGTGTGAAAGACCATATTGTGTCAAGCCTTCATGGGAAAGCCACTCCATATGCTATGTGGAAGGCTTTGACGGATATTTTCCAAAGCAACAGGGACCATAGGAAATTGGTGTTGAAAGATAAACTTAGAAAAATCAAGATGGACAAGAATGACACTATTTCAGTATGCTTGAAAACGTTTTTCCAATGCAGGGGTGAGCTTGGGAGTGTAGGAATTAGTGTTGCTGATAATGATTTGGTGAGCTTGGCTCTCCTTGGACTTCTGAATAGTTGGCACAGTTATGAAGACTCTGTCGACGGACGGGAAAAACTGTCGGATTGGGAGAAACTTTGGTCGGATCTCATGCAGGAGGAGATAAGGCAGAACACCGGGATGGCTCTTCATCAAAGCATGATGATGAAGAGGACTGTGCTTTGGATGCCAAGGCGAAGAAGAAGAATGGGAAGAAATTCCATTCTATATCTGAGGCCAGAGAAGATGGCAAGGAGGACAACATGTCCAAAGTGAAGTGTTTTCATTGTCACGAGTTTGGACATATTTCCACAAATTGTCCACATAAGAAGAAGAACAATATGTTTGTTGGATTTGCAGCTGGTGAGGCTCTTGCCTCGCAATTTGAGCTTGACTTCTCATTGATCGCATGCATGGTGTCTAGTGCATTAGGATCGGGGTGGTACTTTGATAGTGGTGCTTCCTTTCACATGAAGGGAGATGAGAAAATTTTCAGTGACTTGGTGGAGAAAGATCTCCAGATGCATGTTGAGTTGGGAAATGATGGATGATACATTGCGACTAGCATTGGTACCATTACCTTTCAAAGGGTGTCAGGTAAACTCCTTCTTTAAAAATATGTTGTGCATGTTCTAGGTTTAAAGAAAAATTTAATCTCAGTCGCAATGATAGAGGATAGAGGCTATGATGTTGTATTTAGTGAAGGAAAATTTTTCCTACGACACAAAGCAACGGGGCAAGCCAAGAAGGTTGGGATTCGAGTTAAGAATCTCTACAAACTTGAAGTAGATGGGATTTCTACGGAGCTTCCTACTGTTGGGAAGTGTGATAAATCCATGCAATTGAAGCTTGAGAGGGAGTAGGATTTGCATGCAGGTAAGAGTGAACCTCGGGATGTGGAGCAACCACAAGATGAGGATCATGGAGTGGGAAAAACCACTCGTGCAGAGAAATTTCTTTCCAGATGGGTAGAGGGAGTGCATGAAACTATACCACCAGGTGAGAAGTGGGGCGACATGCATGAGTAATCCCAAGAAGAAATTTCTGGGCAGGATTCATTGAGATGGTGTAGATCTCATGAATTGAACCTGGCTACAAGGTTCCCACAGAGCATTAGTAGCATGATCAATTGGATTGATGCAGTCAGATCAAAGTGACAGTGTCGGATACTGGAGCGCGGATCAAAGTTGACAGCAAGTGCATAGTGCATGGGTGCAAAGTTCAACAACGCAGTGGTTCATGAAGACATGTGCAGTAGCTAAGCAGAAGTCAGAAGACTTTGATGACAGATGAATTATACTGATTGAGTTTTTTGGAAGCTATTCAGTTTCAGAAGTGTTGCATGCAAGAGTTGCAGGGCGGATGCATGGAGTTGCAGGGTGCTTACAAAGGTTGCAGAGCGAATGCATGGAGTTGCATGTCGCATGCAAAGACAGTCCTTTCTTGTTGAGAGGGAGTGTTGAAGTTTGCAATAAGAAACAATGAAAGTGGCATCCGGAAACATCATCCTTGATCCTAGTGAAAAATAAGCACCTAAACTAGGTGGGGCCCACACAGGCTATTTTTATGTGTATGTCTATTTTTAGAATGGTGAGCATATTCTAAAGTTGGCAGGATGTTGATTCTAGATAGTTGAGCAAATTCTATCTTTGGAAGAATTTCTATTTTTAGAGATATGGGCAATGTCTATTTATAGATCGCATATCTGAAAATAGAATGCATGTCGATTATTATTAACCCTTAATAATAATCAGACAATAAATAGTAACTTATTCTCCTGGAGAACTTGATTTCAATGAACAGATGTGGCACATCAGTGAGCTGAAGGAATTACGCAATTCCTAGGGTGGTTGGTGACTCATGCATGGAGGACTTCGTTATAACTGATTGTGGCAAGTTGTAACAGAGTTGGAAGAGTAGTTATGGGAGTTGTTATTTATTTTAACTCGGTTAAGTGAGTTAAACTCAGTTGTGCTAGTTGTCACTCATGATACACTAGTGAGAGTTCAATGAATTAAATATTTAATTAATTCACAAGCAGTGACTCACATGCAACTGAAGAAATACAATAGTTAACTACTTGCATGTCAGATCCAGTGGAGACCCAGTGGAGAGATAGGTGAAAGGGTGTGATGGACTATTAGTTGTGACTATAGTGGAGCATTCAATGCATCCAGACACACATTGGAGATGCCTATGAGTATTGCGCAATCAAGGAAAGGCAAGGTTGAATTCATTCAGGGTTCTTCTTCAACAAGGATTGCGCAGTGGAGGCAGGTTGTGAGGAGGCAAGAAATTGGTGCATGGAGGTGCAAATTTCTGCAAGACAGTGTGTGATGAATGTATATTGTACTGAGAGCTCTATGAGATGAGTTTTGTATGAGATTGTTTCATGTTCCATTGATATACATAATATATGATAGTTGGGGTTTTTAGCTTTAAGCTTTCCCGATAAAACATCTTGTTATGTGTGATTGATTTTTCTTCATGTGTTTGCAATTGGCGATTTAATTTTCGCAAAGAATTAAGTGGAAGGATTATGTATTTAACATAAGATTAAATTGCTATATCAAGGGAGTCCGGTAATATACATGCATAATGTATAATTTCTACAAAGGGAGATGGAAAGTTATCAGCAGAGAGTGTTCATATGCTTTCCTAGGGTCACCCAAGGGTGCAAAGGCAGCAGAGATTACTTGCTCTCTAATGATAATTAAATCCTAGTCCCGAATCTTAGTGCCAAAAAATGAACTAAAATTAATGAATTTAAACTAAGAAAAATGAAAAATTTTAGCTAAGCATGTGTGGACTAGGGCCACTTACTTTGGCTAATTACCTATGTGTTTTTGGTGTCTAAATTCGCAAAACATAAATTATTTTAGAATGCAAGTTAATTTCCCCCTACTTAAACTATGTGTTCACTTTGTAAAAATAAACTTTGAAATTTTAAAACTAACACCTAAAACTACTGAGATGCAGCCAAGAGTGAGTTTTAACAAGTCATGGGACACCTCACACAGTGCTGGCAGATTTCATATGGGTTTCCAGTCACTTTACAAACATGAAAAGAAGAGAAATCGCAGAAAATTTATGCCTCTAGTTTCTGCGCATAAAAGGCTCACACAGGCACGCAGTTTGCACGTAGGTCACTGTTGAACGCACAAGGTCGGGCGCGTCTATTTGTGTAAACCTGCGCGAATTTCCTACAACGGATTTTTTTTGGAGCTTCTGAGCTTCGGCCTCTCACTGAGGGTGAATAGGCAGAGAAGAAGAGAAAAGGGGTTTTTCAAGCCAAACTCCAAAGAAAAGAAAGAGGTCTCTGCAAGAGTCACAACCACATTAACTAGGAAGTAAAATTAGTGGAGCCGCCAATCCTTTGTTGGTGGATTTGGTGCACGAGTGTTCCAATCCACACTTGCTTAAGAGGAGTGGATGTTTCCTCTTAAGTTCCTGGTCATAGGAAGATAAAAAAGAGAGTTAGCAGGTTAGTGAACATGCCATAAAATAAAACATACTAAATAATGAAATAGCATAACTATGTAGAGAGAAAACAAAATCTAAACTAAACAAATAACACAAAGCTCATATAGATTCAAACAACACAATAATACCAACGGTGGCGTCTATGTCCCCTCTTATTGTGTGCTAGTAGGAATAAAAGGTATAACGTTTACACACTTGCCAAGGGGCCCTTAGAACTAGGGAGTTCTAAGACCCGATGCAAGGAAGTTTTTCCTCCGAGTTTCCTTGGTGCAAGGTCCCTTTCTCTACTCCAAAGGATTGGAGTTGTTGGGTGGCCAACAATTGAATCCCCTCTCTACTTCTGCTCTGAATCACACATTGTTGGATTGCTTGGAAGCAATTTTGGCCACCATAATGATGTGCTCTCCCTTTGTTCATCTCTTGGTGGCCTTGCATAGATGAATTCAAACTCTCCTTCCCTCTCTTGGTACATTGATGGATGGTGACCCAAGAGAGGGGGATGATTCCATTGTGTGCTCCCTTGAGGTCCTAAGCAGGCTTGGGCGACTATCCTTGGGAGGCCTCAAGTGTGGGATCAATTTCTTGGAGTGTGCTTTGTGGTCCCGGAAAGCGACTTCCACCACTCTTAGGTCCGCGCAGATTTTTTAGGGAAAGCCGCGCAAAGCCGTGCCTATCAAAGAAAAATGTGCGCGAAGGCGCATTCTACTGGTTTCTTGAGTGCGCAATTTGATTTTTCTTCTGGACCTTAGAGATTTTTTAAATTCTTTAGATTCTCTAATGTCCCTCAACCCTGTAAATCCTTTTGCCTGACATTTAATAATGTCATCTTTGCTTGTCCGATTTTTCCAGTGATAACAATGAGTAGCATCTTTTTGATTTTTTATCTTTAACCCACATAATGTGTATTTGTTAGAGTATGAGAAGATTTTAGGTTGATAAGTAGAGGCTTGGGTTATAAATGTTGTTTCTATAAATAGCCAATTATTGACACCTAAAGAAAGATGTAATGTTTATAAAATGAATCCATGGGTAACAAGTTGCATATAAGTTTATGGCTAACTAATTTTATTTGATTGTTTGAGTAGAGATTGATCTTGTGTCCTAATATATATTGTTTAGCCCATGAGTTCATACAAAGCTAATAATATTGATGATAAAGAATTCAAAAAGTCTAAAACTACTATTTTTCTTTCAAAAAGTAAAACTATTATTTTTTCTTTCAAAATATTATTATTGTATTGAAGTTAAATAATATATTGTATTATACACAAACATAATATTTTTATGAAAAGAAAATTTCAATATAACTTATTCTATAAAATTTCATTATATAAATATTTTATAGAAATATTATTATTTTTATTTTTTCTGAGTGATAAATATCCTTATTACAACTTACATTTCTTTTTCTTAATTGCTATCATTTTTTAAATGTAAATATATTAGATTTTTTTTGAAAATAAATATAAAATTAATATTTATTATTTTCCACATTCAAAAAAATTGTAAATAAATAAAAATCAATATACAATTTTATAAATAAATAAGAATTTTAATACTAAATTTATATATTTTATAGAAATTTGAAAATTTATTAATGTGATACATGAAAAGTAAGAAATTTTTTGGTAAAAATTACATTATATTTTTGTTTATGAGTGATTAATCTTTTAACCACTTAAATTTTCTAACTATCCAATATGATTAATCTCGACCATAAACCATATTAGATAGTCTTAAGTCTCATAAACAAAATTTTGATGGTGTGATTTTTACATAAAGTTTTCTGATATGCATTATAAACCCTAAAATTTTAAACCACCAAGTTAGCTCGCTTTAACCTCTTAACATGACGGAAACGTTTGACTTCTGTAATTTTGAACGGAAATATTTAAAAAGTCTAGCACGTGAGAATGAAGAAATTAGGAAAATACTATAGAAGCGACATGAGAAAAAATGAAAAGAGATATGAAAGGATGGAAATTGGACCGAAAGGAATAAATTATGTGTGATTTAATAGTAACGCCAAAAGGGACATTCAAGTCCTTTTGTTGTCCACCGTTGTTTCGTCTACCCCACAGAAAATTATATGTCATTTTGTAATATGTTTTTCTTTCGATTAGTGGTCAGTTTTCTTTGGTGCAGGATAACGCATTTACAATACTTAAGGAGCCAGCCGTTCATGGCCTCTATCAAATCTCCTTAAAAACCTTCACTGGAATTCAAGGCCCACGGCACGTTCCATATATTGGGTTCCATCCAGTATTGTATTGGCCATGAGGAGGGGAGATGAAGATCGACCTGAGCCGTCGCAGTCGCCCCGACCCGCTCAGAGGCAGAGGAGAGACGAGCGTGATGATGGTGATGGGCAACAAAGACCTGCCTTGCAGGCTGATCAGAGAGGTATGTTTACAAGGGTTAGCAATAAATTTAAGGAGTTGTCTAATGAGACCGATGAATTGTTAGGATGGTCAGGCTAAAAAAAATTTCAAAATCTTACAGTAATAGTGTTTGAATCATAATTTTGATGGTGGAAATAAATTCAGCACCATCAAAAATTTCCAAAGCATCTAAAATATTAAAGTTTGATAGTTATAAAGTGGATTTACAAAAATCTCTATATTTCCATAATTTTAAGGTGAAAAAACAGTCTAATTAAACTACAGCTAAATTTAATAATATAATTTTATTAACTATCCAAATTGGTTTATTTTATGATCTAATTTTTTTTTTTAAATGAATACACTATACAAAGTGCAGAAAATCAGGTCTTGACTCCGGCCAGGGTACGCGTAGTGCTGCACAAAATTATCACTGGAAACGGAGATCCGCCAGAGTTACACGACCAGAGGTGGTTATTGTGTTTTCAGCCTGTGATAGATATTGTGAAACAACTCCGGACTGTACTAAACGGATACGAGACATTAATAGCAATATGTACCCAATTGAAAGGCCAGTGCGTGTCACATTTGATATGATTTCCCCATATAGGGAACTTGGTTTAAATTTGAGATTCCACGTATACATTGGCGTATTCGTATTGTTAAACTAAATGTCATTTATATATTGGTGTGTTCTTATTTATTTGGGTAATATTTAAATTATTCACGAACGAAAAATAATAATGATAATAATGTATTCTTACTAATTTTAATGTAATAAAAAATATATATATAATGATGTTAAAAACAGATTGATTTTTTTTCAGAGAGAAAAAAACGCTGAATATATTAATGATATATACAGTACATATTCAAATAATCTCGAGCTGTGAAGAAACACAGCGAGAAGTCCACTATCAGTTGTCCCAAAGAAATCTGTTTGGAAATTAAAACAGAAACAAAATGAGAGAGCATCCACATCGGGTCAAGATCCAACCCGGATACAAATATAATCCACCTGTAAAATTCTACTGCCTTATGTGATTACAAAAAGAAAGTAGAAGTCAAGAAGCATCAGAAATGGATTTGTAAAATAGAAGAGGATGCTCCAGATCTAGCAAAAAATGATAATATTGCAGATCGAAATGATATAAAAAGGAGACGCATGAAAAAAGTTCCGCTGCGCAATAGATGTGAAAACAAAAGAGCATTAATGAAGAGAAACCAGCACGCTCGCTTGAGATATAATCTCGCTCGCCTGACGCGCTCGCTTGCATTTGATGATCATGTCCTCTTGAGCAGAAAAAGGATATGATGCAGACCAAAAGATATAAATAGGAGAAAGCATGTGAAATTATCAGCTGTGTAATAGATATTATGATGCAGTAAAACAGCTATATAGAAGAAGCATAACACGCTCGCTTGAGATATAATCGCGCTCGCTTGACACGCTCGCTTGCCTTGATGATTATGCTCCCATGCCATAGTCAAAAAACACGCACTATTGCCAAGTATATGAAACTAGATATAGGAAACGAGACAAAATATCTTGATCCCCTTTGAAATTTACACAATTTGTTTATATGTAGGTTGGAATCACACATCTCCTCCCCTTTGACACAGGCATTTTGTTAATTTATATATATCAACTTGAAATTACATAACATACTAATTAAAACAACGAGTATAGAGCAAGATAACAAGAGCACCATAGCTTTGAACATTAATCAAGCTCATTTTTCTTAAAAATTTATCAATAAAAGGAATAAGCTGGACAAAATCAATAGAAAAAAGTTATAAAGTTATAAAAGCTAATAAAATCAATATTGAGATACAGATGGCACACATAAAGTTGACCAATATTTATTAATTATTTAGTATGTGTTATTTATTTGTTATTTAATTAATATGACAAACGAAACACTTTAACGTGATCTATATTCAAAATGGGACATGAGACACCAATCTTGAATCCCAATCATTGAATGTTTGTTATCTATCGTGCTCTACTTAAAACTAATAGCAATGATCTCGTATATTTATTGAATTGAATTTAAAAATATGTATATTTAATGTAGTTGAGAATTTTTGGAATCCTATGTAAAATGATTGGATTGCTCTTCAATCATTCTACATACTAGAAATTCTCAACTACATTATGTATTTGACTGTGGAAACGTTCACGCTATGATGTATATTTATTTTGTAATGTTTTCGGTATTAATTTTTATGATATTATTTATTAAAAAAAAATGTTTATGGTATTTACATATTTCATATAATGTAATGTCTATGGTATTATATATATTATAGATATAAAAGTCAAATATTCAACAATTGTTCAATTGCTATTGGATATTCAATTGTTCAAGTATCGTCCTATATATGATGCTTATCCTCGCCCTTTTGAAAGTTATGACAGGCTTAATAGGAAACTGTTTTCTCTCACCATTTCTGGTGTCACACATGTAAATTTCAGCAATGTTGTCATCTGCACACACATAAATATTGATGAGATTATCACATTTTAAATTCTCTCCAGCTCTGTCTTCTTCTGCCACATCTCCGCAATCAGCTTCATGTGGCTCGTCGAATTGATCTTCAACACTTTGTTCCTCTTTACATCCTTCTTGAAGATCAACTCGTGACTCTTTAATATTAGGATCTTGCACAACAAATTGTGCCTCTTGTTTCTCGTGGTCATCAACAGAACCACATTGTTTTTCTGAAAAAATTCCAGACTTAAAAATAATACTCATGCTAATGCCTCCAAATGCCAACATGAGAATATCATCATCATCATCATCATAATCAAAAATATCTAAAAATATAGACATGTTGTTAAAAAAGGTCCAGCTTATCTAGTTTTGTCTTGCTTCCAGATTTCGACTCCACTCGGTCATCTTACGAGCTCCAACAACCACGTTACCACGCAGGCAGGAATCCTCCCTTTGGCAGCTCTTCAATAGTAGAACCTTGTAGACTGTGGCTTCTATGCCACGCAGAGCTTAGTGCCCTCAGCTCTTGCGACGAGCAACAAATGACCTCTCAACAAACTAGAAACACTATTGATATCCAATTCTGATGCATGTAATTCTCTACACATTAACTAATGTCCGAGAGTTTTATCTTGACCCCTATAAGCAAATTACCCTCCGCTGACCGAACTTTCTAGCAACCAACCATGGCCACTTATCCATTCCAATTTAGTGGCCGCCTCTTAGAATTGCAGCTCCTCCCAATTGGCGACTAAATTTAAAAAAATTAAAAACTGAACATTCACATTCACCTTTCAAAACTTCACAAAATAAAATAAAATACCAGGTCCAATCGGGACAATAGCAGGAACCAAAAATATTGAATGGATGTCTATCGTGAAACTCTCTCAAGGTATTGCCCTCTTCTCACACGCACACACAAATAGGAAAAATTTTACAATTTATCCAATGAGCGGTGCAGCTAACTGCGTTTAGTCCAAAAATATAAGTATGCCTGACTAAGTTGTCAGAAACTCCTGGTTGCAAAGCCGAGGCTCTAAAAAAAAACGCAGAAATTTCTTGTCAATGCGAAATGTTGTGGCGCGTTAACTCAAAGCAGGAAACCGTGTCCAAACCAGGGTGCTTCAGGAAACCGAGGCCCGATGCACCCCAACGGTCTACGCAGAATTCAAATTGTTTTAAAAAAAAACTTAACAGCCAAATCAAAAAAATGCTTCAATGATTTCAGTGGATTTTTTTTATATCTCCGGTTGTTTTCATTACACAAATTTTATTCGCCTAACAATAACGGCCTTTCAAGCAAGGATTTATGCTGCTTTTGGCAGCTTAACTGCAAATCATGTAAACTTGATGCAGATTGAACCCATGTAAACTTGATGCAGATCGAACCAACATCCCAGCGGCCACACCGCACAACATCATATCTGATCCGATCAGCGGCTGAGATCCGATCCGAATGCTGGAGTCAGACGTCTCAGTAATGGGCTCACTGCAGCAGTGATCCACCTAAAATAAAATCAGCGTTGAAATAGCCCGCAATGGCAGAGCCTGCCAAAAACTTCGTCAAGATCTAGTTCTCGAGTGTTGGAAGGAACAAGGGTTTAGGCGAGTGTTCAGCACACATCCACGCAGGTTCAGAACCTCGACAGCGCCACTAATACGTCGGCAATATCTGCAGAGAAGTCACCAATGGTATTAATTCGCTCTGAAACACATCGCTCTAAAAGACCTGATAAAGCTGATCGAAAAATGTGGTCCAATCTCTTACTTCATTGGACAGTCTCCTGGGATTACAATACAGGACACAATCAAGATGCCTTTGGCGCAGTTCTGAGTGGTTCCACATGCCGTCTCAACCAACCCTGATGCCACGAATGATTGGTGAGTCCATAACGCCTGCAAAGGCTCAATAGATCCAAACTAGTCTCTCCTCACCAGGAAGCGCAGTCAAGGCCAACACCGCACCAGCCTCACAATCTCCTTTTAGCAGCGATCAACAATTTGGCAAGCAGGGCATCTCAGCATTCTTCAGATCATAGAGGTAGCACAGGTCCACTTAGCTTCCACCTGAAGCTCTGATACCATGATAAAATGAATGAAATGGCTCTCCAGGTGAGAACCTGGAGAGTGTACAAACACACTCACACAATTTGATACATGCAATTAAGAGAACAACCTAGTACATATAGGCTTTCTCACAATCGGGTCGTTTGAACCACTCCCTGAATATTAGGATCTGAGATCTAGAATTAGAATCTCAATCCTATCCTAACTGAACTTTCTCCATTAATTTCTAACACATATGTACTTGAAAATATCCATCGGTGTCATATATATATCCATGGCTTGAAATTAAATCACCCATATACATAAATTCAGTCTTAATGTCAATCACCCCATGATGCATGTGCATCACTAGCTACAACTCCACATACAGCTCTATGGGTTGAACTTTTTCCAATAATGTGGGTGCATGTATATGCCTTTCAGAATGGCCCAGTAGGGAATTTTAATTAAGGGCTCATGTGCACAAGTCGTTGGTATTGATTTCATATTTAATTTAAGACTTCATAGAAATGCTAATTGGACCTTGGTTCACTAGTGGGATAGGTGGAATATTAATGCAAAGACATGCTTTACATCATCTAACATGTACTAAATATGCTTCACATATATTATGAGATATTCTAATATGTGCAATATCTAATGTTTGGGAAATATCAAAATCCCCATAGAATTCAAAACAATTTCATACGAATCTAGTACTATGATGTTCATAATGTACATTCAAACTAGATAAAAAACTTGATATCCAAGTTAAAAACTAGTATCCTTCTTCATGATGTATTTGACCTCGATGCAAGCCCACTCACATCTTACTTCTCAATTATCTTGTCTGATCAGGGCAACAAGCAACAGGTACAAACCCATGACATTTTGATCGGCATTCTTGGTAGGTTGATCAACCTCCTAAAGACCCATGAGGAGTTGTCCTTTCAAGACATAGGATGTACACCACCAAAATAACAAACAAATCAGCTCTAAACACCCTCGATGTTGGGGTCCCATAGTCCAGCATATTACACCATCAGTTATTTTGGGTAACTAGGTTTCCTTCCAGAAATTCTTTCCCATGGCCTTTAATGCATCGTGTTACAATAGTTTGGATTCTTTGCTCTTATGTTCCCCTAAGGACACCTAGCCAAGCCCTTTAAACCCTAACCACTTCCTAGAGGATATCATCTATAAATGTATTGACCTTTCACAACTATTGATGATTCCAATTGGGATTTTGTTGGAAGAAATCATTTTTATTGATGTCAAAGGGATGTCCAGCTGAAAAGAAATTAACATGGGCTTGAAAATTTATTTAATCCTTTTCTAAAGAGTATTCACATGCCTCCTAACTCCTCTTCATTAAGGAGAAATTATTTTTCAACTAAAAAAAAAAAACCCTTATTTAACCCCTATCCAAGTCAACCCTTCCCCAATAGACATGATGATTCAATGTGGTATTGAACTAGTATAAATAAGATCCATGCCTACTCCATTTTTTCTGATGCAGGGGCATCCAAACACATCTGAATTCAAATTCAGATCCGAAGCTGCAGAGGCGGTTATGAAAACAGTTATGCAAATTAGAGCAAAAGATTAGTTAAAACCGATTCTTGTTTCTTTGTAAAACGTATAAAAGAGAAGCCTGTATTGTGAAGATAGGAGAAGTACAATGTAACCGATGGAGGAAATGCATACTGAGGCTGAAATGCCTCAAATTCAACCTTGTGTTCTAGAATTGTAACTGCATTTTGTATATATAATAGAAATATAGTGTTTTGTGGATTTTCTGTGCGTTGAATTGGGTTTTTATTATCTAGCTTTATAAATTAAAAAAATTGAGTTGTGTTTTTTTTTTATCAACCATCGATCTGATGAAATAGAAGATCGCTGGTTAATTTGTTGTGTGGCAGAAGTAAATCTGTGATCAAGTATAACTTTTTCATAGCGTGAGGTTATTTGCGGTTGAATTCAGTGAATTAAGACTGTTGATTCGAACCCACAGTGAATGAATTGACAGTTTCTCAAAGCCGAAGATTGAAACATACTTGCCAATGAGTGGTTTCATGAAGTTGTCACAGATATGGCGGATTAAAACTCGTTCGAACCTTGGATCGAAAACCGTAGAACTGTTAGCCAATCGAAGGCACTGTGGAAGAGTATGTGAAGAGCTGAAACAGAATCATGGACAGCAATGAACTTGGATGATGCAGGTCCAAGAAAAGGGCAGTGGAAAGTCCGTGTTTAAAACGTGGTTAATCAAAGTTTGGCGCCAAGACGATTAGAGAAACCACTTACACTGCTATCGCAATACTTTTGAGCGTGTCCAGATTAAATTAATTTATGGTTGAAACCCGAGTGAAGCATTTTTTTATATGAAACAAGCGAGATTGTGGGTATACCGGAGAAGGTAAACTTGAATTAAAAAGTGGGAACCAATATATGTGGTTTATATTTTGATTCGGGTTTTTCACTATTTTGAAAGTCGACTATCATATTCCACAAGGTTTCTAAACCTTGTTCAAAATACATTATGATATACCATTATTCCCGAGAAGTTTTCAAATGCATCGGAGGCGCAGCAAAAACATAGTAGGCGCTAACCCATAGGCCCAGGATCGAGTTCCGAGTTTATGTATCTGCATTTTAACGCAGTTTTGAGTTTGCAGGTTGACTTATGTTTAACTGAAAGGTGAACCTGCCCTGTGGCAAATTCACTTTTCATCATTTTCCATCAATTTGTAGAAGACAAGACAAGAAGAGGAAGAGAACTCAAGTTAGGTCTGAGGAAGCTCTAGGCATCTCCTTCAAGTTATAAAGTGATTCCATTACTTTGAAAAAAAAAATTATCCTTTCCTTTCAACTCAAACCCCACAATTGAGCGATATACCTGGTTACAGAAACGATATGGTAGACACCCTTCTTGGTAAAAAATATAAGAAAAACAGGACAGGACAAAAACGTTGTTTTCTACGTTCGTTTTCCCTTGAGTGATTATAAATTTATTTTGCATTTTATTTTTGGGAAGCGGCTTGTGAAACATATTTTGTACTACATATATGACTAATTACGCACACTAACAAAGCCCTTTCCTCTACAATAAGATAAGAGAATCCTTATATCTATAATGTGGAAATACCTCACAGAGTGAGTCTTTCCTTGACCAGATACATGAACGAATCTTTTCCTTTTTCTACTAGTGATTTGAAAAGAATATAGCTTATAGCTTGTTTAGGGAAAAGGTAAAATTAATACAGTAAATAATAATATGGAGGTTGTTTCTTTTCAAATTGTGAGGGAGACATGTTACTCGTCTCTACATCATTTTCTAAAATATTTTTTTGAAATGAATAATAACAGATGTTTTTATTGGAACAGACCATGTTTACATATATTTTTGGCTTCAAAGACGGAAGTAATTTTTTTATACTTAAACTTATACATAAAATTATTGAAATTATGTTAAAATTTTACCATGTTAATTAATAAAACATGTTACTTAATCCACTATGGTTAAATGTGATTATTACAATGTCAGCTATGTAAATAATGAATGTTTTTTTTATGTTTTCCATATTTTCCTTATTTTTTCTCTCCCATTGTTTCTTGAATGTGAAACCTCCAAACTTCATTTCTCATCCCGTTGTGGTTTCTCATTTTGGTAACATAGGTCATATACGCCTATATTCATAGAGTCCATTCTGGAACACACTCTTCACATCCATTTAGTGGACATCCTAACCAAATTATAAGGCATGTCTACTGATGGAAATGGTTTGTCTTCAGATTCAATTTTCGGTGGAGATGTTTTCTCTTCTACCCCATCTAAATCTAAACAAATTATAGCTTCATGGCCTCTGTATTTATTCAATAATATTCCATCTTCTATGGCTCTTCCAGTGAATGGTACAACTAAAAATATCTCTATAAACAATTACCAACTTTGAAAAAATAAAAATATAATTGCATCTTTTCAGAAAAAAAACTGATGCACAAAATTGTATTTACAAGACTTGAATACAAGATGAAATGAAAGTGTGAGTTTTAACCATAGGTACAAGAAGGGATTTATTTTGAGATGTTTCCCTAAATTGTGAATATTATTGCAATCAGGTTGGTGTTAACTTTGGTATATATACGTAGCAGTTGAAGTCAAACCATAGAGGATTGTTACCCATCATCTTGTTTCATGTAATTTATATCAATCGTGGTTCACATTATCTTTCATCATGTGGATACCCTCTATGGAAACCGATGTTAGCAGGTCATGCTAATTTTATGCCTTCACATAAAATTTTCAAATTTTCGCAAATAATGAATCTACTAAATGGTCATGAAGAGCACATTTAACTAGGTTTGAGGGTACATTTTATATGTATCATAATCTATATGAGGGGGGAAATGGTTTTCAGTGCTAGATTTAATATGTAATCCACAGTGAGAGGATTCGTTGCTAAGGTGATAGTAGAAACAACCCTCTAGTGCTAAACTTTAGAGACAAAATGGTATTCAAAATTTTAACATTGTAAATAGATTCAAAGATCCATTTGTCTATAAATTTTAATGCTGCATATTGATTCAGAGACCCTTGTAGTGAAATGTAACACTTTGGTATCAAAATTAAAATTTTCCATTTTCGAAGTGACACAATTAAAAATTACTAACATAAATGACTAATTCATATAATTTTTGTTCTTTTTATTTGGTCATATTTTTATTCGTGGACTATAATAGTCATTTACGGTAATCATTATTAATTTTTTCACTTATTATCTAGTCATATATTTTAGTCCTAGACTAAATTAGTCATTTAATTTAGTCACTTATTATCTAGTCGTATATTTTATCCCTAGACTAAATTAGTCATTTAAGTTAGTAATTTTTAGTTTGGTCACTTAAAATTTCTCAAATTAGTAGTGATTCACTTGAAATAATTCCGGTGACTAACTTTTTTAGTCACCTAGTCACTAATTTCGTCATTTTATACTAGTGTATTAAACACATAAACATGAAATTTAAACTAATATTTTGTAGAAAAACATAAGACAATATCACCATAACAGTAAACACAACAACAATTGATGAAGGATTTCACCTCTCCTAGGCTACGTCTATTGGTCCAGCTTTCAATGGTTGGGCCTCTTTCATTATGCTCAAAAAATGGTGTTTGCATATATTTACAGTGCTCAAATGGCTACAATAATAGCTCCAATGGCTTCAGAACTATCAAAAACCCCCATCTAGCCTCTTTCTGCTCCCAAAAAGGCCAAAAATTCAAGAATTTATGATCTCCACAAGTTTTCCAACAATTCATCCTACAATTTTGACCTACCTACAAACCACCCTACAATTTTGCCCCAAAAAGCGCTAGCTGAGCGAATTTTCTGCCAACAACTAGCGCAAATTGTGGGACCGTTAATTTTCACAATGCGGCCTATAGACTGATTTTTTTATTATAAACCGAAGGGCTGAATACTTTAATATTAAAAATGGGGGGGGGGCAGGCTAAGCCCTGGCCCCTAGTCTCAGCCCTTATTTTTGTGGGTGCGGTGACCAAGGTTGGGGCTAGCCCCGACCCACCCCTAAATGCACCAACCGTCAAGTTTAAATAAAACTTTGAAACTAATATAGTTAAGTCACAATGTATAAAGCGTTTGTAAAACGTCGGTCTTGCCACCCAGAGGTGTCATGTTCAATTCCACCGGAGTGTTATCTTCCCATAACCAAAGTTTTGGTCAGCCACTAGGGTGCCACATGGCATTCTCTGGTTGGTCGAACCATCAAGCAATGAGATCGCTCCATATCAAACCAACCAGAATGTGACAAGTGATGCATTACGATTAGCCAAAAAGTTCCAATGAACCATGCATAGTCACGGTTCAGTCAGCAATATGGACTGTTGATTGGGCAACCCTGTACATCCTAAAAACCATTTTTTTTAGCTATTTCTAAAAATGGACAGAACATGATTGTATGAGCATACAGAGTCAGATTTTCACAAAATGAGTTGTGCCTGATTCAGAACGATGAGATCTACGCAAGAACACGAGTTTCGTTCCATTATGAGAACTTTGAATTCTGAACATAAAATTGATTCAGTGGATTAGTAAGGGAGGGAAATATGTGACACTAAGAAATAAGTGAGACCAAGTGGGGTGAGTGGGAAAAGGAGGAGGATGTGAGAAGAAATAAATCATTTATGAGCCCTTGAGACACAAACCTTCTACTTAAAACCACCTAGTGGCACCAAGGAAAACAATATTCTCAAGAGCCCATGTGTGGTTTCTTTATACATCCTTATTGGCCATAGATGGCTAGGGATTTTCTTTTAGGCATAATATTGAGTTTTCCTCACCTGTCCATGTCCAAGGCATTGAGACCCACACCCATGCTAACTATACCTATCAAGAGACCAAGGATATCCTTGAAAGGTTCATTGTGGTGGGTCAACATACTGTTGATGTACATTGATGCCTACCTTCTTTCTTCGCATATTCTTGATGAATCTAACTTATGAATTCTCGATGAAAAGAGCATTTGTGCATTCTTAGAACATGCATGCAATCTAAAATCTAGAGCGGGCATGCACTTTAGTACAGGTGCATGTTCTTTCCATTTCATTTCTATATGGGAGTGATAACCTTAGAATACATGTTTTCTTATTTGGTTTCCATCAATTTAGATTTGGAGTGATAAAGTGAGTGATTTGGCCTACAAATAGATTAAAATATCCAGTTTTATAAATACCTCTCAATAAATTATTTTTTGAAATTATTTTTGTATAGGCTACACAAATCCATTTCCAATGAAACTATAGACACATAGAGTCGAAATAGCCCTACATTAGGACAATGTGTTCCTACAATACAAAAAAAAAATTAATGAAATTACATCATTAAAGTACTTAATACCTACATTGATGGAAACAAATGCATTATATTTTTCATGAAATATAACATACAACTCCTCCAACAACTCAAATTTTATATGATCATACATAAATGATATATATATATATATATATATATATATATATATATATATATATATATATATATATATATATATATATATATATATATATATATATATATATATTGGAAGCTAACTCAATTTCCCACATTTCATGTTTTTATGTTGTATTCAAATTCAATGTAAAAGTACCTCAAGTCATCCCTCCAAGTTAATAGATTGTCTTTTATCCATGTTTTCATTTCCATTAACAATTTTGAGAAACCATCATTAGATTGCACACAACCCCACTCGAGGGTATCATATGGGGATAAAAATTAGTTCCTTGGGCCTTTAACATTACTACTAGGTATCATGCCTCATACATTACACATAAAAATATGATAGATGTTATGCAGAAGAAATATTTGGCTCATGGGTGTAATTCTATAACAGATCCAAGTTTTGACAAATCAAATATGAGTATCATAACCTTATAAATCGAAAAGTTTTTTTTATGGCTTAATGGACCTATGAATGGAATCACATCCTAACATGCCCTTTTGAACAATGCTTAAATCATGAGTAGCATCTATTTGATTTTTTATCTTTAAGCCACATAATGTTTACTTGTTAGAGTATGAGAAGATTTTAGGTTTATAAGTAAATTATTGGGTTATAAATGTTATTTATGGGTAAACCCACAAAGGTGGGTTACACTTTTGTGAGAATCGGGGGCATAAAAGTCATTTTCCCAATAGTTCGAATGAAATTTTATAAAATTTTGGCCGAACTTTCGAAATTAGTTCGGTTGAACTCATTCTTCCGTTTACATTGACGACGTATTGACAGCGTGTGCAAACATATTTTTGGTCGAAGATGAGAAAAATGGAAACTAAAGTTTGGTCGAACTAATAGTTCTGCTAGACTATATGTTCGGCCAAACTTTTAAAATAATTCGGCCGAACTTTAGTTTATAAATACACCAGCCCGAAAACGTGGATGGGTTTCGGGCTTATTATCGTTGTTTGATGTTGTTAATTGTTGTTTCTTGGGTCACAGGTGCTTGATTTTGCTTGGGTCATAGTTGCTTGTTGTTGCAGGGTCATAGGCGCAGTTGCAAGGTCACAAGCGCAGGTCAATGTTGGTTTTCTGTGTTGTTTTCGTTGTGAATTTTTTTTATTGTTGGTTTTCTGTTTTGTTTTCCTTGTGAAATTTTTTTATTTTAATTTTTTAGTTGTTTTTTTGTTTTGCAAGTAATTTTTAATCTGTGACGTCCTCAGCCTCCTGCTTGTCTTCTCATTATGGCCTCGACTTCTTCTTCTCATTCTGGCCTCAACGTCTCCAAATTTCCAGGTTCCTATGTCTACGAATTTTCATATTCTTAGGATTTAATTCCATGGGCATTATGTGCTTCTATAATTTCTTCTATGTATTCTATAATTTAATAATAAATTTAATTACCTCTCAGTCTCATGTACTACCCAATCGGTTGCTCCCTCGGCCCACAAATTAAATAAGAATAATTGAAATCTCATTACTTCATGAAACTAAACACTAGTTTACAAATATCGAAATATGGATAACCTGACTACCATGGGGGCAAAGTCTCTCTTTTGGGTAGTTGTTGATCCATAATAAAGCTCATTATTCTTATTGGATGGAAGATTATAGTAATAATTTGAAATCTAAAAAAAATTATTGCTATATTGATGCCAGGATACTAGGTTAAACAGATCCTAGCATACAAAAAACTCATGTGCTTTCTTCACATTTAAAATTCTCAAAAAAACTCTTCATTAAACAAACATTTCCAACTGCTTAAAACGTACATAAATAAAAGAGAGCTTATACAAACACAAATATACTAATATATAAATACACAAGAAATTCCTTGGCCAAATATTACAGTGGATGGCCATTCGGCTCTCGGCCCTTTACAAAAAGCTCTCAACCCATTCCTCACTCTCTCTATATTTCTCACTTCCTCACTTGTTTTTCATCCTCACACATCCCTCCTTTTTTCACGAGGGGAAAGCTCACGGGAAACCCGGGCGTACTTCCCCAGAATTTCTGGATGGTACGCGCGGTAAACCGTTCGGCGGACTTTCGGCGCCTAACCCCAAAGGACTCAAGAATCGAACCCGTGACCTCCCTCAACGAAGAAGACCACGTATTGGCTCACTACCGCTTGAGCTAACCCTTGGGGCTCACACATCCCTCCTATTTATACATAAATATGAAATTTATTCCACTCCATAAATTCCTCCACGGAAATCTCAACTAAAATCTAAATTAGATTTATCCTTTTTTTGGACTCAACTAAGTTCCGTTTATGGAATTCCTAATCCCTATATTATCTACCTAATTCAACTCCACTCATATCCTTAATTATTTAAGGAATATTTACAAATAATCCTCACATTTATATTTTCTCTCTTAATTTATTAAAAATGAGAAAAATAATTAATGAAATAATTAAAAATCATCACCCCCCTAATTACACAAATGAATAATGAAAATTTAGCTTTGATGCTCCTGCATCATATATTCTAAAATATTTTCAAAATCTACGATTTTCCATCAAAATAGGTTCAACACCTCAAAAATCAAGAGACTCTTAGGACATGCAAATAAACAGAAAAGGAAAAAAATTACAAAAGAGACTTTTAGGACATGCAAATCAACAGAAAAGGAAAAAACTACAAAATTGGTTGAGTATTGAGGTCCATACACTTTCTCCTACAAGGAAACGTTTATCTACTGAGATCTACATTGTAAGGAGACATGGAAAGAAAAAGATACATGTTCAAGATTTTACACGCATTTTTTCTGGACGAGTTATCAATCATCGTTATAGTTCATCAGTTTTTAAGCTAGGAAAAAAAAAATGTCAGACTAGAATGTGAACCTCTTTTTCAAAAACACCCCCTATGAATAATTGATTTAATATATTCTGGTAACCTCACATTTTCAAAAATACCTATCGCTGAATAGAATACACCAAAATTTATTCATATTTTACAAATAAGTAAGCATTATCCAACTCACAGAAAGAAGGCCATTTATATAAACCTCCCTCCTGTCTTCCTATTTTTTTCCAGAATATTATTACCCTGTGGGGGCAGATCTCTCTTTTAGGTATTTTTTGATATGTATGCAATTATATGGTGCTTCGGTTAAGAGTTTCTATCTTCCCTCGGTAGAGAAAGAGTCCTATGCTAAGGTCAGTCGATTAGCGTTGTTGCCTGTGTTATGAAATGGTTTACCATCCATCAAGGGTTGCCCAAAAAGGACCGACATTTCACCAGTGACCTGTAACCATATTCTATTTGTTTTATATTCTATCTATTTTATATTTAAAGGTTTCAATTTCGCACTTCTACATTTCATAAACTGCGCTCTTCCACAGAGATTTAGATTTAACCAAGTGCTCTTATCTCCTACTTCTTCTCTTGCCGGGAAAACTAACCTAGATATGCTTTAGGACTGCCTCTATCAGTAGGCCCAGCAAAAGAGAAAGCCACTAGTAGCAAGCCAGTTCTTCAATCTTCACAAATTTCCAATTCAGTAATAAATCAAGCCATATCAGAGTTTGTAAAAAGGGTTATTCATTATGCAATCACAGTGATTAGTATCCCAAACATTTCAACTTCTGGTTACATATAATACTAGTGATTACAAAGCTCGTAATTAGTGTAATGTTTGTGTTATTAGTTTTCTTATACTAGTATGTTACCCTTCATCCTAGTCGATACCTTTTGGAATTCGAAATAGCCTGTTACCCTTCAGAAATACCTTTTGGAATTTGATTGCTTGAACAAAGAATTCTATTGTTTTTGAGGTCATCTGTTTCATTTTAAAATGATTTTCAATTGTTTTTGAGGTCATCTGTCTCATTTTTAAAATATATTTCAATTGTTTATGAGGTCATTTGTCTTATTTAAAATATTTTCCAAATTTGCAATTTTTTGTGGGTGAAAAATGTGTGGGGGAATTCGATTGCTTGAACAGAGAATTCTATTGTTTTTGAGGTCATTTGTTTCATTTTAAAAATATTTTTCAATTGTTTTTGAGGTCATTTGTCTCATTTTTAAAATATATTTCAATTGTTTTTGAGGTCATCTATCTTATTTAAAATATTTTTCAAATTTTCAATTTGTTGTAGGTGCAAAATGTGTGGGTGTTGATGGTATTTGCATTCATTTACACAATGTGTACCCAATTGCAAGAAAATAACTGAGACGAATGACCTACTCAATAACTAATAAGTTGCTTCCAAAACATTCATAGACTCGAAAGGAATAACCCAGACTCTTTGAATCATCCTAACCAAGATCATACCAAATGAACCCAACTCTGTTGCAGGTTGAACTTAATTTGATTTTAGAATTCTAAAATACTTATAGGATTTTTTTATTATTATTATTTTGTTTATTTGATTCTAAAATATTCTTTCTTAAAACTTGAAATTCTCTTTAAATTGTAGGTTGAATTTAACTCAGATTGTAAATTTCAGAAATACCTTTTGGAATTCGATTGCTTGAACAAAGAATTCTATTTTTTTTAGGTCATATATCTCATTTTAAAATATTTTTCAATTGTTTTTTATGACATCTGTCTAATTTTTATAATATATTTCAATTGTTTTTGAGGTCATCTGTCTCATTTTTAAAATATTTTTCAAATTTGCAATTTTCTGTGGGTGCAAAATGTGTGGGTGTTAATGGTATTCAGGCTAAATTTCTTTAAATCTTATTTTTTCACATCTATTTTTGGGATTTTGTCTCCAAATTGTTTCTAATTAATTAGAACAGCCTCAAATATAATTTAACTAGCTGATGAACCTTAAACTTCTTGCCTCAAGTTGAATCATCCTAACCAAGAGCTAATGTGCTGAAAACTAGTACAAAACAGAGTAATCACATAAAACAACAACAACAACAACAAACAAGTAATGGATATTATGTGTCTGGATTGGCATGGAGTGTTTTATGATGTAATGGATATTAATAATCTAGATTGACATGGCTATATTTTATTAATGTACCTAAATTTACACCTTCCATAATGCTTCTAATCTTGTAAAATCTTAAAAGTGGAGTGTTCTATGATGTAATGGATATTAATAATCTAGATTGACATGGTTGTATTTTATTAATGTACCTAAATTTACACCTTCCATGATGCTTCTAATATTGTAAAATGTTAAAAGTGGAGTGTTTTATGATGTAACGGATCTTAATAATCTAGATTGACATGGTTGTATTTTATTAATGTACCTAAATTTACACCTTCCATGATGCTTCTAATCTTGTAAAATGTTAAAAGTATAGTGTTTTATGATGTAACAGATATAAATAATCTAGATTGACATGGCTACAATGATACGATGCTAGTGTAGGCTAATGTTCAAGCTGTAAAATTCTTGTACATATCAAGGATGAATGATAGTACAAGCCAAAAATGACATTATTATAAATTGTTAAACAATTTTATAGGTGCTAAATCATACTTCTTATTAAGGACATATAACTATTTTGTAAGTGGAATATTATTTTTTAATGTTCTTAGCCTATTTATAGATGTCAAAGTAAAGGTTTCTAGATGTGATTTCTCCCATAAACTTCAAGCAAAACTAAATTCTAAGGCAAACCATGTACATGTCATTTCTCCCATAAAATCATGAAGATGTGACTTTTGACATAACTTCATCAACCACTGCCACTAGTCATTTTAGTAAGTGCATAAAATAATTTTGTAAACCATGCACATGTCATTTCTCCCACAAACTCATAAAGGTGTGACTTTTGACATAACTTAATCAACCACTACCATTAATTGTTTAATTAAGTGTGAACCACTACCACTTTAAGTCAAATCGTGTACATGTGTCATTTCTATGTCATTTCTCTATCATTTCTATGTCATTTCTCCCATAAACTATAAGGCAATGTCATTTCTCCCATATATTGTAAGGAAAACTATGTACATGTCATTTCTATCTTAAACTCTGGGCAAGGCAAACTGTAAGGCATGTCATTTCTAGATCTGATTTTTCCCATAAACTTTAACGCAAACCATGGACATGCCATGTATCCCACAAACTAAAGGCTTTCTCCCATAAATTCAAAGCAAACTTCAAGGCCTAAAAACTGAAGTTAAATTGGTTGAACTTCCATAGGATTTTGAACTTACATAGGATTTTATTCTATCTGTTGAGTGTTAACTTCTACAAGTTTTAAAGGAAAAATCTATAAAGGGACAGGTAGCCTCTGGATCTCATCTTTTCTGAAAGGTGACATATCCAGTAAATGATGCCCCTACAGTCAATCTCTGGAACAAATCTAAATAGAAGTTCTTCATTTTGATATCCATAAACCACAACCACTTTAAGGAAAATCATGTACATGTGTCATTTCTCCCATAAACTCTTAAGGCAAACTTTAAAGCATGTGTCATTGGCTTTCTCCCATTAAATTTAAAGCATGTGTCATTTCTCAAGGCTTTCTCCCATTAATTCAAGGCAAACTTTAAGGCCTAAAAACTGAAACTAAAGTAGTTGATCTTCCATAGGATAGGATCCCCCAAAATCAAGGCTTTCTCCCATTAATTCAAAGCAAAATTTAAGGCCTAAAAGCTAAACCTAAAGTGTTTTTTACTTATAAATGTGTCTTTTTTAATGACCATATGTTTTTTTCAATTATATACCAAGTGTGCTCCCACCATGTAAAGCGCAACTTGGTGAACTTCACATTATTATACAATTAAAATGTGAGGACTTCAACAACAAAAAAATTAAATGGAGGTTCACACTTCTTTTTTAATGACCATGTGTTTTTTTCAATTATATATTAAGTGTGCTCCCACCATGTTTTCAATTATATACCAAGGGTGCTCCCACCATGTAAAGCGCAATTTGGTGAACTTAAATTTTTTATAAAAAATTGCTTAAATTGAGTTTCACACATAAATTAGTGCTTTGAAATTTGTGCTTTACATAATTTGTGTACAATAAATTACATTAATTTTTTGAAATTTATTTTAAATAGTAATTTAAAAAAATAATTGTAAATGTCCACTGTAGATATATCTAGATATATATATCATGGAGGATGAAAGGCGAAGATCAACAGAATCCCATATCTCTATGAGAGAGGGGGATCAGGGATCGAGGGATGTTCATGGTATTTAAATATAATCTTAAATCTCCATACATATACATACATGTGTGTACATCCAGGAATTGATTTTTTATCAATTTTGTGAGTTAAATTAGTTGTTAATAAGTTTCATTTTTTATTTTTTTAAGAGGTAGGAGGACAAGGGTGCCTACTCCATCAATGGCGCATGGCCATGGTTCACACAATCGTGGTATGGTTCATGCAATTTAATCAATGAATATGTACATGTATTTATATGTATGAATGTAATTTTGAATTGATTATAAATTCATATTTTTTTATGAAGCTTCCCTCTCGTCTCGTGAGGTTGGTGATGGTACACATTCCCTTGGATGACCATCAATAGGTTCCGGTGAATTACGTGAAGGTGGTGATATGTATTCCTCCAGAGGCCAATCAACGGATGGTCGTGTTGGTTCTCAACCAATCGGTGGTCGTTCTGATTCTCAACAGGGTCGTTCTGATTCTCAACAATCTCAGGGTGGGCAAAATGTTAGCCAACCATATCGAGGTGGCCATCAATTTGAATATTATTTTCATTCAATTTGTACAAATTTGTTTACATGTGTTTTTTTACCATACAAAATTTTATATATTGATGCAAAAGATAAAAATGTTACTCCAAATGTTGCTCGAAAAATACGTACGACAGAACGCGTCATTCAAGAAGAAGGTTGTACACCAACCACGACTTACCCGTCTGAAATTTCTGATATACCTTGGGAATCAAACATGCAACAATGCACCTTAAAAAGCTGTCAACATCTTCATGCAAAATTGAAGAGAGATATTGTGGCTTTGGCTCTCCCTACTGAGAGTCGAAAAAGCTTGGAAATAGTTACTCTTTAAGTGAACTAGTAGACGTGTACCTAAATCTTGGGCCAACCACTAATACTTTTGTAGAAGTGATGAGAAAAAGAAAGGAAACACTGATGTGTCTCGATACATGAGAGGTTTTTAAACAAAGTGTTACAACA
This sequence comes from Pinus albicaulis, assembly GCA_034641835.2. Lineage (NCBI taxonomy): Eukaryota > Viridiplantae > Streptophyta > Pinopsida > Pinales > Pinaceae > Pinus > Pinus albicaulis. Next base: position 363,723,066 of record CM076575.1, read on the forward strand.
GAAATGGCCAAGTCTATGTTTAATTTCAAAGAATGGTCGAAAAGAAAGATGTTGAATGTGCAATATTTCAAGCACCCTCGCTATTTGTATGATAGACACCTTGCGGCCTATGGAAGACTCCCATGGAACGATGAGATTCCGCTTTATTTTGAAAAATTCTTTTATGTAGAATTCTTTTTGCAAATGAAACCAAATTACAATGACCTTCCCTCTGAATTTTTTGGTCCTAGGAAAAGTCAATTGTGTGACCGTAGGGGCGCTAGGCGTGATGTTTAGTTGCCTCGCCTTGAGCCACCATTGGTTATTCGACCTCTTCATGTTGAAACTTTGCGGTCAGAGATGGATGCCACTTCTCAAATTAGTCGAGAAGAAAGGGATGCCATCATTAACAATGTTCACAGTGGATTGGGTGGAGTCGATGTTTGTCTGAATCAATAAAGAGCACGTGAGAATGCATGCACTAATTTTTTGTATTATACAGATGAAGATATTAACAACATGAGTGTTGAAGATCTTAGCACATATGCAAATAATTGTCGCAATGGTTGGCAGGATCTAATTGTTCATGAGCAAGAGGGCATGGGAATGGTATGTGTTAATGGTTAGGGTTATTATTTTAACACATGTACAATTTGTAATAAATACATATATACATACATTTATTCGTATACATTAATCTAACAAAAATGTATAATTATATGTGAACACCATTTGCAATTGTCACGCTTGATGAATGAAGAAAATGTTAATATCATGGTCGGAGCCTCCGGTTCAAATTATCAAGATGGGTCTCACCATCACAATCAAGATGGTTCTCACCATCAAGATATGTTGGAAAATGTTAGTGTTTTTTAAGTGAACATGATGATTTACATTTATTTTTTATCTATTATTATATATATCCAAACATGATGAAATATTTTTAAAATAAATAATTGTGCACATATGTACATGTATATATATAATAAAATGTTTTAACAGATTCTAATTCTGTCTGATGATTTTGGGATGGCGGTACCTTCTTCTTCCTTGGGAGATGTGCCAAATCCACCATCACAAGTATGAACAATTTTTCACTTTTAAATATGTTTTTAAGTTATATATTCCATTTCAAAAAGTTCCATTAAAAAATGAGATATCTAGATCTTGAGTTATTTTAAATTTTTTGAATTTTAAGTTTTTGGAGATTTTCTTTCCAAGCCACTCTTAGGAGATGTGCCAAATCCACCAGCACAAGTATTCAATTTTTCACTTAAATATATATGTTTTTAAGTTATAAGTTATAAATTGAAGTTCAAAATTTTTATTATAAATTGAGATCTAGAGATATAGAGTTATTTTAAATTTTTTGAATTTTAGGTTTTTGGAGATTTTCTTTTGGAGCCTCTCTTAGGAGATGTGCCAAATCCACCAGCAAAAGTATTCAATTTTTCACTTAAATATATGTTTTTAAGTTATAAGTTATAAATTGAAGTTCAAAAGCTTTATTATAAATTGAGATCTAGATCTTCAGTGATTTTATACTTTTAAATTTTTTGAATTTTAGGTTCCTAGAGAGGAATTATTTTCTCCACGGACTCTAGCGATGGAGTGTATGATGGAGATAGGAACATCCACACCATTTCAACCATTTGAACATGTTGTCTAACTTTTTTTTTAATATTATTGAAAATAAGTTTATATATGCATTTTCATTTGAAAATTTTTAATATATATATATATATATACTTGTACATGTATATTGTATAGTTTATTGTTGAAGATGTTCTAGTGGGGGAAGTTTTAGTAGACGAGCAACAAAGGAGAGGGAATCTCATGAAGTATTGCATGATTTTTTTTACATTTTGTTTTTTTACATGAAGTTTTATATATTCTCATTCAATTTTAAAACATTAAATTTTAATGTTTGTACACATTGTGTACAAGTTCCCCATACTTCCGCTTCGCAGGATAGCTCGAGGATCGTGACTTTGCTAGGAGAGACACTACATCCATCTGTATTTGATGGATGATGCACATGCACGTGCAACATTATATTTTCAATAGATTTAGTCTTAAATTTACTTTTTTATATATAGTATTATATAGATGCAGTCATATATAACTTGATACTTGATACTTGTGAGATACAAATTTTGGACATATTTTATGTGAACTACATTTGGTACATGTGAATGTGATATAATGAAATTGTTTTTATTGGATAGTTGAACTACATTTGGCATGTGATTGCATGATATAATGTTTTGTTTTTATTGGATAGTTGAACTACATTTGTATGTGAAGTAATGCTGCGATATAATTGTTTTTATTTTAAACTCAATTTTTTTATGGTTGAACTACATTTGGTATGATTGTGATATTTAATGTTTTGTTTTTATTGGATAGTTGAACTAGATATGGCATGTTTAGCATTTGTTGTTTGTTACAATGAACCCACTCGGTGGCGTTTGTCGGTGATTGAGTGTTTCATTAAGGCACTCGTTTGTAAAGGTCACTTCCGTTCAAACCTCGTGCACGTCGTATGAGCCCATGAACCTTGCTATGTATTGTCACGGGGGATGATGTCACCAGAGGATTTTCATTGCGTAGTGCGATGTGATCTTGTGTGGAAGATATGATTTGCATAGTTCTACTCATCAGCTCTCTCCTTATATATATATATATATATATATATATATATATATATATATATATATATATATATATATAATGTTTTGTTTTTAAAACTCAATCTTTGGATGGTTGAACTACATTTGGCATGTGAAGTAATGTTGTGATATCATGTTTTGTTTTTAAAACTCAAGTTTTGGATGGTTGAACTACATTTGGCATGTGATTGAACGATATAATGTTTTGTTTTTATTGGATAATTGAACTACATTTGGCATGCGATTATGATATAATGTTTTGTTTTTAAAATTCAAGTTGTTATTTTCCAAACAAAAAAAAATCACATGAATATATGTACATGTAGAAATTATTTAAGTACATGTTTGAATATATATATATATATATATATATATATATATATATATATATATATATATAAACAATCATAAGATTCTAGGGCTTGTTAGATGTGTCAAACAATCATAAAATTTTAAAATTGCATTCTATAATATATATATCCAGTACGTGCAACATTTTTCATCAATGCATGTATAGAAAAGCTACTTTCAGTTAATTTCATTCTAGAACATATATATCCAGTACGTGCAACATTTTTCATCAATGCTTATGGAAAAGCTACTTTCAATTAATTTCATTCTAAAACATATATATTATCCAGTACTTGCAACATTTTTCATCAATGCAAATAGAAAATCTACTTTCAGTTAATTTCATTCTAGAACATATATATCCAGTACATGCAACATTTTTCATCAATGCACATAGAAAAGCTACTTTCAGTTAATTGCATTCTAGAACATATATATCCAGTACTTGCAACATTTTTCATCAATGCAAATAGAAAAGCTACTTTTAGTTAATTTCATTCTAGAACATATATATCCAGCACGTGAAACATTTTTCATCAATGCACATAGAAAAGATACTTTCAGCTAATTGCATTCTAGAACATATATATATCCAATACGTGCAACATTTTTCATCAATGCACATAGAAAAGCTACTTTCAGTTAATTGCATTCTAGAACATATATATCCAGTACGTGTGACATTTTTCATCAATGCACATAGAAAAGCTACTTTCAGTTAATTACATTCTAGAACATATATATCCAGTACATGCAACATTTTTCATCAATACACATAGAAAAGCTACTTTCAGTTAATTGTATTCTAGATAATATATGTCCAATACGTGCAAAATTTTTCATTAATGCACATAGAAAAGCTTCTTTCAGTTGATACTAGTGTGCATGTACCAAAACAATGTACATGTGCAAACACTTGCACAGATAACATAACAAGGCAGTTCAATTTTAAGTTGAGTTCTAGAAGTTCTAAAACATGAACCCAAAGAAAAGAAATTGTTGGGCAGTTCAATAAAAAAAAATCCAATGGAATGCCATCTTCAATGATCCGTTCATGATCGGATTTTGACATTTTCCATTTCTTAATTTTCATTTTTTTCTTTGATTGAACCTCTATCAACTTTATGCTTGTTGCACACACCAAGTGACTATATTGACAACTTATGACATTAGGTTCATAGTCTTCAAAGTAAACAAAATCCCCACTTTGATTATTTTGTCTGAAAAAATAACCTTTCAGTATAATAGACCCTATGTCATATTGAAACCTATGATCATTATAGTTTTCTAATAATTTCATCTTTCGTTCAGTGAAACGCACCAAATAATAATTCACATTTTCATCGTTGATAGTAGGTGCAATTACAGCAAAAACATCTTCTGCATAATAAAACAAACTTATATGTATTTAAATTTAGCTCATAATTAACATGAAAAATTAACTTTAAAATAATTTTAGTATCTATTTCTAGATCTCTATCATTTGAAAGAAATTCAAATGTTACATTCTCTAACAAGATCAGAAACTTGATCACCTCAGATGATATTGTAGTCACCACTGATTGCATCTCTTCAAACATTGTAACGGACATTTTCCCCTTTGTATTTAGCTTTGTATGTTTCCAATTTTTTACATACATTTTTTTTTCACAAACATCATTGGATTCTTTGTTTTCTATGCAAACATGACAAAAACAAGAATATTTTCTTTTATCCAATGCAAACACATTTGTGGACAACTTTGTTTTAATTGAATGCAATTTTTGAGTCTCTTTTATTATTTCAACGTCATTTCCAATCGATCTATCTACATCTTCAACCTCAATATGCCAAAAAAAACCTATATGGAAAATTCAAAGAAGAATGTAAATATGATATCAAAATACCAAAAAAAGTTAATCATTGTGATAAATGTACATTGTTTAAAATTAAATATCCAATAAAAATTAGATTGAATGTACCTTCGTACTTCCCTTGATCGGTTAGTCTCATGGCTTAGTGCAGCGATGCACCATTGAACAACTTCTTTAGCGTCCACAAGTCGGTTTGCAAAGGGGTCCATTTCATATCTTTGAAGTGCTCGTTTTATGCATGCCCCTACACCGTCATGTTCTCATTTTCCATGACCAGTCTCAAAGAAATTCCAACAATGTTTAATGCAGGTTTTCATATGAAGACAACACAACCAAAAGAATGATCGTGAAGATTTGAATTGACATGCGCATCCATCTGACCATATCCAATGTTCATTGAATTTTATTCCACGACTTTTCAAAGAGTCATAAATATTTCCAAAATAGTGTTGTACAAAATATGTATCATGTGTATGATCGTCACTAATATAAAAGTGATATTCTTTAATAACATGTTGATTTTCACTGGTGCTTTCTATATGATCAATGTTTTGTTCAGCGTGTATATATAGAATATGGATGAGCATGGAGACTTGGTCATAATGATAGTATTCACTCTAAATTTATTTTTGTGGAACAAATGTGTAGTTTTCTGCAAAATCAATTACTAACAAAATGGTCCATGGTGGAAAAACTTCACGGGATTTTTTGAATTGCAAGTCCTGCCATCGAGCTCTATGCTTGGTGTATTTGCCTTAGACTTTCTCAAAAAATTTATCACAAAAATTTATTCTTCTTGTAATTCAATTCTTTTAGCACTGTTTGAACCTTGAATCAATGTATAGATATATTCATATCTCTTCCATTTCAATTTCATTTTGGACAATGATTGATCATTTATATCAATATGATATTTGTTTTGAAATTTAGTCAAATTTCCACAATCATCGAATTTTTTACCTCCAACACATTTCTTTTCGTAAAATAATTCATCGCTTTCTCTTCCACATAAAATTTGAGATATGAAATCACAGATAGTGGATGGAGGAGGTGAATCTTTCCAAAATGTTCTACCAAAATTAAGGAATATGTCATAATATAACTGAAATTCCACATGATAACGACAACAACAAATGTCGCGTACGGTGATAGGTTTTACATACCATGGTTTTTGTTGCACAAAAGCACTGATTGAGAAATAAATTTCATGATTGTCTTCTTTGAACTTGTTGAACAACTCTATCTAAGTGGTTTCCAAGAAATGTTTTGGATGTGTTTCGTACTAATTTCGTGTTATTCTTCTTCACATCACATCTCTTTCATTTGGCGAAACACATGAATTTTTCTTCCAATATTCATATATTGTTTTTTTAACATTTTCTCCAAGTCTATCTTTGTATGGTTGCCTACAAATAGCTCTTCAGCAAGCGAGTTCATCATTTACATCTATTTGCAACCAAAATTTCTGATGTTTGTGTAAAGTTTTCGTGGGGTTCCTAATGCTCGTGCCATAGATTTTACCAAGTGATTCTCTTTAGTACTTGATGAAACCATTGCCATATGTATTGCTCTACGTGCAACTGAAACATTTTTCTGTCTAGATCTTCTAATTGAATTTATAGCACTATTTATATTCTGTATCGCATTTTTCTTCATTTTTTATCTTTTGTTGATTTTTGAATACCCAATAAGATCGTAGCTTCTTTTAATTTCCTTAATGATAGGAGACCTTTCAACAATTGGACTTGAACTGCCACCTTTTCCTTTATGAAGTACGTATCAAAAATGTGATTAACACGATATTGTATAACATGGTCAGCTCTTTTATCTCTATCTGTGTGAGTGTCAACATTTTCTAATATCTCATCATCGACATTGATTTCATCTGTACATATTCGAATTAATAGTACATAATAAGTTTACATATTCAATAAATAACAAAATTAATAAATATGTATAATTTTAATAATATGTACATGTATTCAACATATATATATATATATATATATATATATCTTGTGATTCAATTTCTTCACTTGAATTTCTTTCAACATTTTCACCATCTTCAATCATTGGTTCAATATCTCTTTCACCTTCTCTTTCAAAATTTTGTATCTCATCATCAATGTTTTGAGGAATATCTCACTCTGTTTACATTGCAAAATATTTTTCAAATTAGTTCATCAAATAAAAATTAAACTTCACATTTTACACTAGGAAAATTTTAAATATCAAATTCATAATATTTACATTTACATACATGCTTCAACTTCTAGTTGAGGTTGATTTTCCCTTTTAATATTTGAGAGTGCTGCTCTCTTTATTTTGCGAGATTCTCTCCTCTATTCTCTATGTTCCTTAGGGTCTCTTGTTCAATCATATTTTCTCGTGAAGTTCCTTCGATTTCCCATGATAAGATTATGAAGTTCAAAAAAATTCCTTCAAAAATTTAGACAAAAACTCAATTAAAAAAACATCACAAAAGATTTAATTTTTTAAAAAAACTCATTTTAAAAATTTTGCAAAAAATATATACTTCAATCCAAAACACTTACATTAAAAAAATCTGAGAAAAAAATGTCTTATAAAAATAAAATGAAACTCAAAATATTTCATTCCAAGTCCTGCAAAAAAAATTCATTTAAAAAGTTAGACAAAAACTCATTTTAAAAAATCATTATAAAAGATTTACTTCAACTCAATACATGTACTCTAAAAAAATGTCACTTCAATAAATACCTCCAAAAAACCTCCATTGAAAATTAAGCTCAACTTCTTAAAAAATGTCACTTTAAAAAATGTCTCCAAAAAGCTTAAAAACAATGAAAATTAAGCACAAAACTTCTAAAAACAAAATACTTTAAAAAAAAAGAGAAAATTAAGCCCAAAACTTCTAAAAACAAAATACCTTAAAAAAACAATGAAAATTAAGCTCAGAACTTCTAAAAACAAAATATCTTAAAAAATCAATGAAAATTAAGCCCAAAACCTCTAAAAACAAAATACCTTAAAAAAAATAAACACAAAAAATATCCGAAAAATATATCACATACCTCCTTAATGTAATTCCAAATTCATATATATAAATTAATAAAATATATAAATTTAAAAAAAAAGAGGTGTAATCCCAAATTCATACATATAAACAAAATATATAAATGTCAAAGGAAAAAGAAATTTAAATTCTTTTAGTATTTAATCACGAAAGAAAACGGACCACTAACGGAAAGAAAAACATATTACAAAATGACATATATTTTTTTTGTGGGGGAGATGAAACAACGGAATGGAACAAAAGTACTTGAATGTCGCTTTTGGCGTTACTATTACATCACGCATAATTTATTCCGAAAAGTTTGGGTCCAATTTCCATCGTTTCGTATCTCTCTTTTGATTTTTTCTGATGTCACTTTTATATTATTTTCCTATGTGCTTGATTAAATCTGCTGTGTGTTAATTGTTTAATGAATTCACATTGTGATTATTCCAACATTTCCTATTTTTTCATTCATTCTCACATTGTAGTTTTTTTAAACATTTCCGTTAAAATCAAAGAAGTCGAGTGTTTCCGCTCATGTTAAGAGGTTAAGGCCGGCTAACTTAGTGGTTTAAGAGAATTTCAGGGTTACATCATAAGAATTTCAGGGTTGTATTAAGGATTTGAAAAGTAAGAAAAAATTCCATAAAAAATTATTATATCATAAGAGTTTTGTTGACTAGTTTGAATCATATTGGATGGTTAGAAGATTTGAATGGTTAGAAGATAAATCATATTATATAATTTGAAACGATTAATCAAAATTATAATGTAATTTTCACCTAAAATTTTTCGTACTTTTCATGATATAGATTACATAAGCCTAAATTCAAACATTAATAATTTTTAAAATTTATATAAAATATATAAATATAATATTAAGATTCTTATTTATTATAAAATTTTTAGTATGTAGAAAATAATGAATATAAATTTTATATTTTTTTTCAAAAAAATTATATTTACATTCAAAAAATGATATTATTTTGAAAAACAATAGCAATTAAGAAAAAGAGATGTAAGTTGTAATAAAGATATTTATCACCCAAAAAATAGAAATAATAATATTTCTATAAAATATTTATATAATGAAATTTGATAGACTAAGTTATATTGAAATTTTCCTTTCATAAAATTATTGTGTCTATGTATATAAAATATATTATTAAACTTCAATACATTAATAACTTTTTGAAAGAAAAATAATAATTTCACACTTTTTGAATTCTTCATCAATATCATTAGCTTTGTATGAAGTCATGGGTAAACAATATATATTATGACATAAGATCAATCTCTACTCAAATAATCAAATAAAATTGGTTGGTCATAGACTTATATGCAACTTGTTGCCCATGGATTCATTTTATAGACATTACATCTTTGCTTTAGGTGTCAATAGTTGGCTATTTATAGTTCTGCATCTTGAATAGCACTAATTAAATAATGACAGTTTTGGTAGATGAATTCGATAGTAGATGATAGTGCAGGATAACAAGAGCACAAAAGTGATCGACATTCTTGTTTGAACATTAATCAAATTCACTTTTCTCAAAAAAAAAAAAAAAAAAATTATCAATAAAATAGAATAAGTTGGATGAATTCAATATTGAGATATAGATGGCACACATAAAGTTCCAACACTTTGATCAATATTTGTTAATTATTTAGTATGTGTTATTTATTTTTTATTTGATCAATATTAGAGACACTTTAAAATGATCTATATTCAAAATGGGACATTAAACACCAATGTAAAATCTCAATCATTGAATATTTGTTATCTATCATGCTCTACTCATGAAAACTAAATTTAATAGCAATGATAGTAGGATTGGCATAGAGGTTTTTTAAATGGGGCTTTAAACACCAACCTAAATCCAAATCATAGAATATTTGTTATCTATCATGCTCTACTCGTGAAAACTAAAACTAATAGCAAAAGAGGTTTTTAAAATTATCCACTATGTTAGCATATTCATTTTCTCGCATTGTTTCTTGTTTATATATTGGTTCGAGTTATGGATACCATATTTCTGTTACACTTTATAGAAATGAGGAAAAACTAATTTGCTAATAACTTTGATGAAAATTATAAATTGATTATATATTAATCTTATAATTATTTTTGTCTTATACAAAAATAGTTTTACAAAAATTTCTAAGTTTTAAACTTGATACTTAGTTTTGAAGATTTTGAAACCACTTATGTTTTCTAAAATAAGAACAAAAGCACAATAGCAAAAAAAAAAAAAAGTTTTATAAAAAATTACTAGATTTTAAACTTAATTTTAAATATTTTGAAACCATTTTTTTTTTAATATAAGTAATGACTATGATAACAAGAGCACAATAGTGATTCACTCTCTGATTTGAACATTAATCAAAGTCACCTTAGCTAAAATTTTCCCCTTTATTAGCTTGAATGCAGGTGAATATGATTCATATTAATCTAATTATACCCAAAAATAACCATAAGAGTTTGAGACAAAACCAAATTCAAATAAAATAATAAATATGATTCATATTAAATTAATTATACCCAAAAATAACCATAAGGTTTTGAGAGAAGACCAAATTCAAATAAAATAATATTTGAAAATCATTGATCTTCTTTGAAAACCTGATTGTTATTTTTAAATATAAATAATCAAACGAATCAGTTCATTAATAATCATGTTCACCGAGTGCGAAGCTTAAATTTTCGTTATCCCAAAATGAGGTTGATTGATCTTCAAACTAGAAATTTTGTCACCGGACACTATGAAAGCTATTGTTGATTTGTCACTGGTCGCTAGGAAGACGATTGTTTAGGTTAAAAGTTAATTGTTTAAAAATATTCTAACAAAGTCTTAAAGTTAATTATATTAAAATAATGGGAAAATTTGAAGTTCTTAATTATACTAAAGCAATGGGAAATTTTTTAATTTTAAATTTTAATGTTTCATTTTAAGTTAATTTTTCTTATCTAAATATGTAATAAAAAGCTATAATTTTATATAAAATTATATTTTAAATTGAGAATTATTTTTATTTTTAAAAATGGATTTAAAGTTATATTTTAAATTGAGAATTATTTTTATTTTTAAAAATAGATTTAAAATTAAGATTTAAATTTTTCTTATCTAAATATGTAATAAAAAGCTATAATTTTATATAAAATTATATTTTAAGTTGAGAATTATTTTTATTTTTAAAAATGGATTTAAAGTTATATTTTAAATTGAGAATTATTTTTATTTTTAAAAATAGATTTAATATTAATATTTAATAAAAATAAGTATAATAGTATGTTTTAATATTGAGTTTAATCTTAAGGTTTATAATATTAGGAATTATAATGTTATCGTTAATAATATTTGATTTAATATTATGACGTTGAAATGGTACATAAACCTATTTAACATTGTAGTGTGACAAGTATTTTCAAGATGCGACAAGTATTGTCACTATGTTACATTACATTAATCCTACTAATTGTTGAAAAATGCGACAAGAAATTCTTAATTTTATTTTCCTTGATTAAATTGAGAACATTCGAATTTCCACATCAAAAGACAAATTGGATGATGTTAACTTATGTGACATGGCTTGTGTCACCAAGTTTACTCAGTAAATTCGAGTAGGAGTTAGAGTTCAGCTAAGCATGTGTGATTGATAAATTGTAGCAATCAAGGTCAGTTATCTAAGGTTTTTTTCAGTTAAACTATTTCCAATTGTTGGAAGAACTAATGGATGGTCAAGTTGTGTAGTGGGACTTGAATAAAACACAATGGTCATCTAGTTAACTCATCAATCAGCCCAAACATAGCTAGTGTGTGTAGAGAATTTGAGTTCTTCGGGCTTGGTGGAGATTCCAAGGCAGTGTAACATCAATTGTAGACCAATCTTGAATGTACAGGTGTTGCATGCGGTTAAATGATCAACGTAAGGAATTGCGCAATTCAATTTGAGGAATTTCCTAAATAATAGGGGCCTAGTTCCTCGAGGAAAAATGCAAGGAAATGTGAGCTCAAGCCAATGCAAAAATTGACTAAGTTTGGGTCAGAGGCCTTCATAGTGAGCAATGAGATAGGTTGTGCACTTGTGGAATGAGCTCAGTTGAGAAAAGAAATTGTAATATATCTCTATTCATTTGATTAATGTAAGAGGCATTGGGGTTTTTAGCATATTTCTTTCCCCAGATAAAAATACCTGTTTCATGTGTGTTATTTCTTATTACATTTCTGAAAATTTTGTTCTAGGTTGTGAATTAATGTCCACAGAGTAGTATAGTAGGCTTGTGTCCTGTGATTTTGATTAAAACTTCATGATAAGTTACAAACATACACCATAACTTCTACATGGTATCAAATTTGGATTCACATTAGAGAAGAATTTCGAAGTTGTTTCTCAGAGGTTTGATTTTGGAGGTCAGTGTTGCAGGTTTTATTTAGAACTGAGAAGAGAATTTTTAATAGACTGAGTCTAGAGTATGCCTTGGAAGGCACCTAAAATTTTGTTGCATGGAGGCGGTATTGGATGCCAATGGTTTGCTAGAATACATCAAGTCAGATGTTGCATAACCACCTAAATTTGATGCCTAGAATCGTGCTTAGTGGAAGAAAGATGTAACCAAAGTGAGGATAATCATATTGGAGGGAGTACGGGATCACATTGTCTTAAATATCCACTAAAAATAAAATTTGTTCGTGATGTGGAAACCACTGACAGAATTGTTCGAGAATAATAGTGACCACAGGAAGTTAGCACTCAAGGATAAACTTTGAAGTATAAATATGTATAATAATGACACAATTCCGCAGTATATGAGCAGGTTCACACAGTGTTGTGATGAACTTGGTAGGGCCGGTCCATGAAGAAGACTTAGTAAGCCTAGCCCTTCTAGGCCTTCCTAAGAGTTGGCACAGCTACCAATATTCGGTGAGTGGGAGGGAGAAACAACCAAATTGGGAGCGCTTATGGTTTTATTTGGTATAGGAGGAAATTAAGGCGAAATAATAGAGATGGGACTTCATCCAAGGGAGAGGATGAAGAAAAATTTGCATTGGATGGAAAGGAAAAGAAGGGAAAAGGGAAGAAATCCAAATCCAAACCAAAATCCATTCAAGGGGGAAAGAAGAAAGATCTGTCAAAAATTAAATGCTTCCATTTTCATGAATTCAGGAACTATACCACGAAGTTTCCACATAAGAAGACAAGTAATAAGACCTTAAGAAGAGAAGCAGGTGAAGCCTTGGCTTCAAATTTTGTGCTTGAATTTACCCTCCGCCGTGCTCAAAACTTGTACGTTTGTTGACTTAATAGCAAAATACACGAGGTATTGTAATAATAATTTATTAATAAAATATGATATGATAAGATAGTTGAGATTACAATGAGGCCCTATATATATACCTATGCGGTGTCTTTTGTCTCTGGGCAGCTGTTTCTTTTAGACGAGGGCCCTTTCACTAACTGTGACTACTTAACATAATTACTATTTGATTAATTAGTAATCATATTTATTCTATTTATCTTATTTTATACAAATTTTATTGTTACATTAAAGGGAATCTGTCCAACTTGCATTTGTCACAAATCCACCAGTCTTGGAAGTCCAAATCTATGTAACCCTGATTTTGCCGACCGCTCATTATCTAAAATAGCAATTTCTGACCTTGGAACAGTAACTGGTTCCAACTTTGATGTAGAGTTTTCCACGAAATGGTCTGCAATATGTGTTACGTCTGTTGCTGATGAAGATTTTGTATACGATTTCCTGAACTGGTCAAGACAGTTAGAATGCCTGTAGCTAGTTGCACACATATAAGGATGGCTTCCTTTATCATGTGACAAGCACAAAAGCTTCTGAACACACATAGTGGCTTCAAACGTTTTGTTTTTCTCTGTTTCCTTCTCCAATCCTGCCCAACCTCCAAACCAGCGGCTATTGAATGGTCTTGGGGGCTCAAGAGAAAGAATTATGGTTACTGTAGTATCATGTGATTTTTCTGATTCCTTTTTTGTGGGGATGGTAGTGTTCCCCGAAATGAGAACAATCATAACCCCACCTGTAGTTTCAAGCCCTAATGAAAGGTGAGTAACATCGAGAAGCAACAGGTCTTGCACTTCCTCATTTCCCTCGCCACTCACAATAGAAACTTGCACTGCAACTTCATTTTTTGCTTGCTTATCATCACTGGTTTGTGAAAGACTCTCAGGTAATACCTCAATGAATTTTTTTCCTCCACCATGTTCACTACCTTCCTCCAATGAGGAAACTGGAATTCCTTGCTTTTCTTCTAACATGATGTTATTGCAAGACACATTTCCATCATGCTTCTTTGCATTACGTAGACAAACTTCAACCTTCATCAATTCTGATATTTGTTCTGGTTGCCCAATATTCTTTTAGTTAACTGTTTTAATATCAGCATGATCCCAAAACTTATTATATTTATCAGCATCATCTTTTTCTGCTTCTTCAACAGTTTCATTTACATATGGAAGTTCTTGTTTCTCAGGATAGCCTTCTTCCAATTTATCCTTATTTGAATCGTCATGATCTTCATATCCATTTAAACATGATGCAACTTCAGCACATGATTTTTTATTTTGCTGAAACTTTTCTTGAACTTTTTTAGTCTTCCTACTTCCTTTAGGATCTTCACATAATGGCACATTGTATGGTAAACAATGTTCATAGGCTCGTAAGCTACGTTCATAGGCTTGTAAGACTATATTGTGTGCCATGGCTTCGGCTGGCTAGATGTAGCTCTGATACCCTTTGTAGAAAAATACAAAGAGGTATTGTAATATTTTATTAATAAATGTATGATAAGATAAGATGATTGAAAGTTACAATGAGGCCCTACTTATATACCTATGCAGGTGCCTTTTCACGAATGGGCATGTCTTTTAGACATGCCCTTTCACTAACCTAATGAGTACTTCACATAATTACTATTTGATTAATTAGTAATCATGTTTATTCTATTTATCTTATTTTATACAAATTTTATTTGTTACACCCTCCTTGCATGCATGGACAACACAATGATGGGGAGCATGTGGTACTTGGACTCAAGTGCATCATTCCACATGACCAAAAATAGAGATTTTTTTAGTGACCTAGAGGAGAAAATTTTCACATGTGCATTGAGATGGGGGATGACGGAAGGTACAACGTGGCCAGGATTGGTATAGTTACCTTTCAGAGGGAGTCGAGCTCCCCCCTTAAGCTCAAGGATGTCATGTTTACGTCGGGCCTAAAGAAAAATTTTGTCTTTTTTGCAGTTTTGGAAGACTGTGGCTATGATGTGATATTCAAAAAAGGAAAGGAATTCCTGAGACACATAGCCATAAGACAAGTAAAGCAGATCGGGGTTCATTGTTAGGATATCCCGACACATAGGTAATAGTTAAGTATAACTTGGTCTAACGTAAATTTAGGTAAAGTGTGTTTCTTTAGTATGTACTTTTGTAACTTATAATCTGACGGTCACGATATGTAGTGATCTGACAGTTCATTCTCTCCTCGGTATTACCAACACTTTATATGTGGCTTGATACCTGATTGGTCAATGATCTCTA
Source organism: Pinus albicaulis (assembly GCA_034641835.2). Classification (NCBI taxonomy): domain Eukaryota; kingdom Viridiplantae; phylum Streptophyta; class Pinopsida; order Pinales; family Pinaceae; genus Pinus; species Pinus albicaulis. Next base: position 363,738,533 of record CM076575.1, read on the forward strand.
TTTAAAGATAATGGAGAGCCATTTTTCTGATGACCATTTATGAGAGAAGATTATGTAAATTTTCTTTCTTTACATTAATAAATTTCCTGAAGTGGTCATGTTGGATCAGGTCGTGGACTATTTCCCTCTTTGAGGGTTTAACCACGTCAAATATTGGTGTACTAATCTGTGATATGTTTGTGAGCATTTACCTTTGATGTTTTGATCTAAGGAACTTGCCCTGTAAATTATGACATGGTATCAAAGTTGTTTGAGGCTTGCATCCGTTGTTGATCCAAATCTGAAGTTGGTTTTGACTGCATGTTACTGTAGTTTTCCACATCTACTGTTGCTAACCACTTTTGGGTTGGGAGAACTGCTCTGTTGTGTCCATAGCCTCTATTCCAGTGAGGAACCCCTTTTGCTTCATGCGAAAAGTTTTCTTGTTGCCCTAGCTATGTCATTTTAGATCTGGAGGTATAAAGTCTTTTTTACAGTTCTATTTATTTATACCTCTGTTTATTTTGGTTTATATTCATTTTTTTATTACCAAATCTATACACTCTTCTCTATGTATGCTCTTTTCTTTGCACCCTCTGCGATCTGGAAAACCAGAAACAGAAGAAGGGATTTTTCTCCTACATATGCTCTTTCCCCATGACTTTGTACGATCTCAAGAAATCAGAAATAGCGAGAAAAATATTTAATTTTCGGGAGAATCAACTAGAAATCTAACATCAAGCCGAAAGGCTTATATTTTTTTGTTTTTTTTTTTGTGTTTGTGGTTGTTTTTTTTGCAGGAGAAAGAACACGCACCCCAAAGAGACAAAAATACAAAAACAAAACAAACAAACAAACAAAAATCTTTCCTCCTTTCCAACAATTACTAAATCTTTTAACTAGCTCACTTGGTCTAAAGTTATTTTATGAGAATAGAGGTCGTGGGTTCAAGTCTTTTTATCAAGTTACTTTTTCTATAAACCTTTTTGTCAAGTTACTTTTTCCAAAAAGCTTTTTGTCAAGTTACTTAAAAAAAAAAACGAGTTTTTTTGTCAAGTATTTTTTTAAAACATATGTAACTTATGGTTTTCAAGGTACTTTATGTAATAGTGTTTCTCACCCATTATAAAAAGTGAGTCACTTACAGTCTAAAGTCGTTTTATATTTTATTTAAGTTACAGTCTACTAGGGCATTAGTTCATAAAGTAACATTGTAAAAAGTGACTCACTTATTTATAAAAGTGGGTCACATAAAGTAATATTTAAAAAAAAATAGGTTTATTATATTATGTTTGGAAAGAGGGAATTTAAAAAAATAAAAATAAAAATAATAATTACAACTTCATCATCAACTTTCAACCTATCACGTGAATACTTGGCATCTTCTACAATTTTTCTTCAAAAAGACATAACTTCTTCATCCGGAAGTCGTTTTCAGAGCCGGTTTTTCTTAACCGGCCTAATTTTTCGAGATATTTTCATTGGAACAGTTAGTTTCAACCTTTACAGCGTCAATTTTTAAAAATGTAAAGTTCATGCCCAGTTATTCTTAACAGCACCAATTATTTCCAATGCCTATCCTACATGGTAGACTTACTTAGAAGTAAAGGGCTTTATAAAATAGCATGAGGACTAGAATCTAAACCTACCGATAAAGATAAAAAGGCTAAATGGGAAAATAAACAAGATCAAGCATGAGGGTTGATAGGAATGTCCACTTCTCAAGATCTTAGATTTCATATCCAAGAAATTGACTCCCTGGATGAAGTTATGAAAAAACTAAAAAATAAATTTTTTGCATTCAAAATGAAATCAAAGCCCACCATATTGAAAATGAGTTTCTTACTTTGGACCCCAATAATTTATCCTCTATTGGAGATTTTTCGTCCAAATTCAAGACCCTTAGACTTCTCTTAGAAGGTTGTAAGGTCAAAAATGAATATGGTAGTCTTATCTATTCCATTCTTGCTAAGTTGGGCCCTACATACTCTCTATTTGTTTCCACCTTCCATTCCACTAGAGAAACCCTCATTTCTCAAGGAACACCCTACAAGTCCCCCTCTTTTGATGCCTTTTGCGATTCTTTGATAAGAGAACAAGAAAAACTCTTACACCTTGGTCTTATTAACACTAGAAACTCTTCTAATAAAGTCTTAGCAACCCAATAGCAACCAAATCCAAAGAATCCTAAGAAGCAATATCCTAAAAATAATGGTCCAAAACCAAACAAGGGTCTTAAGAAATCTCAGTTACAAACTGAAAAAGAAACTCAACAAACTGATAAGGAAAATAAAAACAAAGGGAAGAAGACAGATAGACATTGCAACTTTTGTAATCATGACGGCCACGTAGAGTAAAAATGTTTTAAGAATATAAAAGTCGTGGAATCAACAATGAAGAATCACAACATCCATTTGGAGAACTCTTCAACTTCATCTTTGGGAATGGAACTTTATGCATGTGGTTATCAAGCATCAAGATATGGTTATGCATTGAATTTATCCTCTTGTTTTCATTCTCATGAGTGGCTCATTGATTTTGAAGCCTCTTACCATATGGCCAAAAATAAAGCCATGTTTTCTTCTTTAAATGATTGTAACACCAAAAATATTTATGTTGGTGATGATATATCTCTTAATGTTGTAGGGTCTGGAACCATTCATCTAGATAATGTTTAGTTTAATGATGTATTATGTGTTCCTACCTTGTCCTGCAACCTTATATATTTTTATCAAATAACTCATTCAGGTGAACGGAAAATCGTACAATTCTCACATCATGATGTTGTAATTAAGGACCTAAGAGATCCTAGACATATTTTAACTACTGGCATTGATGATGATTCCACAAGGTTGTATAAGTTTTAAAACTTTGGGTCATCAAGTCTTCCCTCCATTTTTGTTGCTCATAATGATGAAGTGAGAAAACTTTGGCATGAGCGATTTGGTCACCTAAACTATTTCTCTCTTCAAACTCTATGTAAGGAAAATATGGTGAAATGTCTTCCTATGGTATCCTGTCGAGATGGTGTTTGTTCCGGTTGTGTACTCATAAAATATCATTGATATAGTTTTGACAAATGTGCCTTTTGGCATGCTTCAGCCCCTTTGCAGCTTGTGCACAGTGATTTATGTGGGCCACTTCCAGTTGTTTCTTTCTCTGGCTGCAAGTACTTCTTAACTTTCATTGATGATTTTTCCATACGCACTTGGGTATACTTCTTAAAACTCATGAGTGAATTTTTTAACATGTTCTTGGCCTTTAAGGCCTTTGTTGAGAAACAATCTAGACATCAAGTTCTTAAGTTAAGATCTCATAATGGAGGAGAATATGTTAACAACAAATTTATCAACTTTTGCACTGAGCATGGAATTCAATTGCAACATATTGTTATGTATACTCCACAACAAAATGGTGTCGCTGAAAGGAATAATCGCACTCTAAGAGAAATGGCTAATTGTATGCTTCAATCTAAAGGACTTAGTCTTAATTTTTGGGTAGAAGCAATTAGTTGTGAAAATTACATAGTAAATTGCACTCCTACTAAGGTTTTAAGGAATATCACTCCAGAAGAAGCATGGAGCTCAATCAAACTAGATGTAAGTCACTTTCGTGTTTTTGGAAGTGAAGCTTGGGCCCATATTCCATATGAGAAACATAAAGCCTTGGAACCTAATAGTGAAAAATGTATTTTTGTTGGATATTCTAAAGATGTCAAAGGATATAGACTTCTTCAACCCAAATCCAAAAGTTTAATGTTTATAAGAGATGTAAAATTTGATTAAAATATATCGGCATGCAAGGCTAGATCAGTGGGCATGCCACCTTTGCTCTGCGAGCCTGATTTGTCATATGTGTCATGTCTCTCTATCTTCTACTTCTGACAACATTCCTTCTACTTCGGATGATGATAGCGTGGATGAGAATCCTACTCCACCTCCTCAAGATCCTCCTTCAACTCCATAGCTTCTAAAATGGGTCTTCTCTACTCGTGATGCAGCAGGTTCTCTTGCAGGTGACCCTGCAGATCATTGTTGTACACGTTTTCAGTTTGAAAGAGCCTCTTCTTTATTGGCTCAAGTTCCAGAAAATTATGATCCAGATACCTTTGAAGAAGCTTCAGGTCATCCAGATTGGGATGCAGCTATGAATGAAGAATATCGTTCCTTATTGGCAAATGATACTTGGGATCTTGTTCCTCTTCCAAAGGGAAGAAAACTTGTCAGATGCAAATGGGTTTACAGAACAAAGTTTGGACCAAATGGAAAAGTGGATAAACATAAATCTCATCTTGTTGCTAAAGGCTTTTCACAAGTTGAAGGCATTGACTATATTGAAACCTTATCCCATGTTGCCAAAATGAATTTTATATGCCTTGTTCTTTCCCTTTCTTCCTCCTTTAAATGGGAAGTCCATCAAATGGATGTTAAATTCGCCTTCTTACATGGGTACTTGCATGAAGAAATCTACATGGAACAACCCCATGGCTTTATCCAAAAATAATCTAGCCTTGTTTTTCTCCTTAAGACATCTCGCTATGGTATCAAATAATCCCCTCAGTCTTGGTATGCCAAAATGGATATATTTCTCTTAGATAATGGCTTTTCTAGATGTCATTCTGACAACATTGTCCACACCAAGAAAGTGGGTAAGTCCTTAATCAACCTTGTTATTTATGTTGATGATATTATCCTTACTGGTAGTGATCCCAACCATATAAACCATGTGAAGTCTAGCCTCAAAAATAAGTTTGAATGATAGACTTAGGAAACTTGCATTATTTCCTTGGTCTTCAAGTCTTGCAATCCAAGGAAGGTATTACCCTTTCTCAGTCCAAGTATGGATGTGATATTCTATGCAAATTTCACATGGAATATTGTAATCCAACCCGTTCTCCCTTTTAGTCTAGAGTCAACCTTTCAATCACTTGTACTTCCCCTGAGGTTGATGCTACCTTATACCGTCAACTTGTTGGTAAACTTTTGTATCAAATCCATACCTGTCCTAACCTTTCCTTTGTCGTTAGTCTTGTTGTTCGGTTTATGTACAAACCTCATGAAAGTCACTAGAAAGCAGCTAAAAGAATAATTCGATATGTTCAAGGTACATTTCAGTTCAGGAATCATTACAATGCACGAGCATCTCCATTGTTGGTTGGTTTCACTGATTCTAATTGGGTTGGTGACCCTGATAATCAAAATTCTACCGAAGATTATGTATTCACTCTTGGTTCATAACCTATTACATGGTCTTGTTAGAAAAAAAATTTCATCTCTCTTTCTTCAGCAGAAGCAGAGTATCGTGGTACTATTGAAGCCAGCAAGGAAGCCTTGTGGCTTCGTTAGATCCTATCTGAATTTGATCTTCATCAGCAGCATCCAACTACACTTTGGTGTTATAATTAGATTTTCATTCAGCTATGCAAATATCCAGTTTAGCATCATTGCAACAAACACATTGAGTTACACATACACTTCATCGGAAAGCTCATTCGTCATAGTGTTCTTGAAGTGCACTATTGTTCAACCAATGATCAAGTTGTTGATATCTTAACAAAGGCTCTCACATAAGCGAAGTTTACCAAACTTTGATCTATGCTTGGAGTTCAAGAAAGTTATCATTAGGGGGGATAGGCTCTAATGCCTCCTTCCTTGTCCTATTGTGTAACCTTTGCAAATCCTTCAATCCTATCCCAAGTTGTTCTTAGGGGGGGATGTTAGGATATTCTGACACATAGGAAATAGTTAAGTATAACTTGATCTAGCGTAAATTTAGGTAAAGTGTGTTTCTTTAGTATGTACTTTTGTAACTTATGATTCGAAAATCACGATATGTAGTGACCTAACGGTTCATTCTCTCCTTGGTATTACCGACACTTGATCCATATCTTAGCACCCGATTGGTTCGTGATATCTATTCAAAGAGCATGGAGGGTCATTTTTCTAGTGACCATTTATGAGAGAATATTATGTAAATTTTCTTTCTTTACATTAATAAATTGCCTGAAGTGGTCGTGTTGGCTCAAGTTGTGGACTGTTTCCCTCTTTGTTGGTTTTAACCACATAAAATACCGGTGTACTGATTTATGATCTATTTGTGAGCTGTGACCTTTGGTGTTTTGATCTAAGGAACTCACCCTGTAAATTCCTACATTTGTGTGAAGAACCTGCACAGGCTCGATGTGAAGGATTGTGTTGCATTGAGCACAAAGGCGGAGAAGGTGGAGAGTCATGATGTCAGTGAAATTTTTCATAGAATACTTGACCATTTGCATCATGACACTTTGAATATCATGTAGCATATAACCACAGACCTTCCCAAAGGAGAACTTGAGAAGTAAGATGTATGCAAAGGATGCACTTTAGGGAAGTACATGTAATCTTCTTTCCATGATTGGGACAGCAAAGAATATGTATTCATAGAAAGGATACACTCTAATGTCTGTGGACCTTTCTTGATAGCCTCTACTGCCAAGCACAAATATTTTTTCATTTTTATTGATGACTTCTCACAGAAGTGTTGGATCTTCTTCATGCGTAAGAAATATGAGGCATTTTCCAAGATTGTAGAATTTAATGCATTGGCTGAGAAAGAAACCAGCTAGAAGGTGAAGGCTCTCATGAGTGATAATGGAGTTGAGTATGTGTTGAATGAGTTTAAAAATTTCCATGCAAAAGAAGGCTTTCGACGTGAGTTGACAACACCCCACAACACACGGCAGAATGGGGTGGATGAGAGAAAGAGCCATAGCATTATGGGAGTAGTGAGGGAGATGTTGCATGACCAAGGCCTACCTCTACATTTTTGGGTTGAAGCACAAAACACAACAGTATATTTACATAACCAGATTCCTCATAGGATTTTGGACATGATTACACTATAATAGGCTTTCTTAGGAAGGAAGTCGTACGTGTCGCACTTCAATATTTTTGGAGCCTCTATCTACTGCCATGTCTTCAAAGATGCAAGGAAGAAGCTAGATTCAACAACAGAGTTGGGGGTATTTTTGGGTTACACAGAAACTTCCCGCAACTACCATGTGTAATTTCCTTCCCTCAAAATGATAGTTGTGCAAAGGGATATAAAATTTGATGAGGAGAAAGTGATGATGTGCTCTCTTGAGAGAGAGATTCATATCCCACCAAAAGAGGAGCTTTTAGCTTCAAAGGAGGAACCTCAAGAAGTTGTGAAGTAGCCACAAATTTAGGAGCAGATAGTGGATACATCCACTCAAGCAGAACCATATAGAGAAGGAAAGAAAATAACTAGGGAATTTGATAGATGTGTGCAGGATGCGTGGGAGAATGTGGGTGCTCCTTCAAATCAGCACAACCAGAGACAATCACCAGATCGGTACATTGGCTACATGTCTCTAATGATTGTGCTTGTAGAGACTGAGCCATCCTACTTCGAGGAAGTAGTAGAGAAATCCTGGTGCACCTTAGCATCTCCTCTAGGAACTTCTTTTGTTGATCGGAAGTACCCTAGTATAATGTAGAGAGAGAGTCCCACATCTCTTTGGTCATTCCCTTGGATGATATACATGAGACTATATGGTCCTGGACTCCATCCAGTATGAATTGCTTCGGCTGTGTCATCTCCTTCCTATATTCCTTGAGCTAGTATGCATCCTGGGGAACCTCCACTACATTATCAATGTAAGGTTTCAGGCCATATTCTTCTAGAAGGAAGGACATCCTAGCCTTCCAGATTACGTAGTTGGAAGCTTCATCCAACCTATCCTGATCTCTAAGCATTGCAGTGGTCATCTCTGAAATTTTTGAAAACTCCCTCTTTCCTTGTGCTCGTTTATTTCTCTGATATCCGCCCTCCTTTTTGGAATGTGTGACTATGCTAACTATTATTTCCAATCTGCAACTAGAAATTTAAACTTCCAAGACTTGAAGTTCCCTGAGGAAAATTTTCCCTCTATTGTGTGTGTAATTTTCTCTTCCACCCGACATTGGCTTTTCTCAAGCAAATTATTTCAAAACCCTCTGCATCCAACCATAAATATGCTCAATGAAAATCTGAGTTGCTCCCTCTACCTGCTAGAATCACTCAAACTAGAAATTCAAATTTTTCTACCTCTTTGCACTAAGAAATCAAGCTTCCCCAAGCAATTTGGCATGCCTGGCAATGGACTGCGTTGCCTCTAGGAATTTCGGCCTACTGCTCTTACTGAACAGCGAAATTCCTTCTTTTGCTTCTAAGCTTCCTAGATGATCAATCATGCTCTGATACCATGTAAAAAAATTATCTATCACAGTAACTAGAAATTATTTTCCTAATTGTTAATTTTATTTAACAATTTATTTGTTGTTTTCTATGAAAAATACCAAATAATTTACAATGTTATTTTCACAAATAAATTGCGGAGGAAAAATAGCTCTAGAAACTGAGAAAATACTAGCACACACACATAAAATTTGACACCATTATTTTTGTACAAATGGCCCCGGAAAAAACCCAACTTGGGAAAATCAGTGCAGCAGTGAGGTTTTTTATTATTATGCAGCAGTGAAAATATGAGTACAATCTGGATGCCTGAAACTGGAAATCCAAAAGCTCCAAAAGACATCCTGGCACAACCTGCCTTCAAAACACTTGGCCTCCTAGACCCTCTACATCAGCCTATGCGCTACACTGCGCAGTCTCTATAACGTCAAGCCTCCAACCAGTCTCTGATGAAGTTGTTCTTCTTTCCACTACTAAGGAAATCGTCTCTCTGGTACACTGGATTCTCTTCCCGTCCTCTGGGACTGAGAAAAACAAATTCCTCAGCTAAATCAAACTGCAAATTTGAAGCAACTGTGTAGTCCTCTACGCTTCCTCTCTAGGAATAACTCGGCCCTCTTGATGTTGCCTCTCCCGATTTGGAAAAATTCCTCTAGATCACTATCTTGTTGAAAAGTATAACTAGGTTCGGTCTTCATAATGAATTGTAATTATGAATTTATGTAATGAAGAAGACAAATATATTAAAATGTATTTTTTAAACCTTGCCTCACAGGTTTCATGAGAAAGGATTTTTTATTATAGATCAAATGCTTCTTCTTGATGTCTTTAGGAGTTTTTTGTCTTGTCATAAATATAATTTAGAGTAATTTATATGAAGTGATGTTACACTTGTAAAGTACAATTTATTGATGTAAATATATGCTCCAAACCCTTGTCACTATTCTCCAATAAGTCGGCTCAAATATTTTAAAGATATCCCTTGAACAAGTCGGCCTACTAGTAAGAATATCATGTGGGCCTAGGAATAGTGAGACCATGCCTATATTAGAATGGACTATGGCCTCACTTCATCATCAAATTTTCGGTCAAGTCTAAAATCTCAAGTGAAGGAAAGTTTGCGGTTTAGAACGAAGATAAGAAGATAGCAAAGCGAAGAAGGAATTATATCCATTGAAGGAAGAGAGACGCTCTTGGATCTCTGTTTTGGGTCACATATATGAATTATAGTAGGTGCCTTGACAGTGAAATATGGGGACATTGCAAGGAGTGCAAGGTCTCGTACTTGATCAAGATATCTCGAATAACTTAGAAATATACACCGAGGAGAATAGGCTACAAGGTGTACAAGAAAGAGGATAATTCTGCAAGTATTAAGAGTCCTATATCTCAATGAGATTGAAGGTTACTATATCATATGAACAAGTTCGATCTTTGGTTGAAGAAAGGATAGGAAAGTGTTGAAGGAATACTGAAAGAGGGAGAGGACTCTAGGAGACCAAAGCTAGGATCAAAGGATGTTAAGAAGGAGCTTCTTGTCCAGGGCTTCTATAATAGGAACTGAGTTTCATCGTGTTGGTGTAGTGCAGTGCAAAAAGGAGGGATCAACTAGTGAAGCTGAGAAGAAAAGTGACAAGGGTCTTGGAGGCATATTGGTGTCAAGGGTATTTTTCTTGGTCGTGGTACTCATTAATTGAATATCTATAAGAAGAAGTTTGATCAGGTTTTCCTCACCAAGAGGTAGAGGTTTTGGACTTGGATTGCTATCCTAAATATTTGTGTCTCTTATGCATTTGATAATTGACTTGATAAAGAACGTAATAATCTAACTAAGATAAGGTCTAAGTGAAAGAAACATAATGAAATCACAAGTAATTATCATGAAAGATAAATTTTAATAAAAGACCTAATTTCTCAACTTGTCCTTGCCCCTCACTATCTTTGTTTCCTCACTAAATCTCGAACTCTCTAGAAATTTTCTACTGCTACTCTGGAAAATTGAACTCTCCAAGTGACATTGGTGCACTCTCCATCACCACATCGATCTCCTCTTATAATCCATTGTTGGAGCATCAACGACCAAGATTAAAACTTAATCAGTGGCTAGTATCATCTATGGATCGATCAATATGAGTTTCTATACTATTCTCACCTTATCTCAATTAATACTGATTAATTAACCATATTCCTTAAATGTATACTTAGGAAATATTTTAAAAATCAGTTAATAATCTAATTGAGACACTTCTAGGTGGAATTTCAAGAAACAATTTTTGAGTTTCGGAGATATCAATTATTCTAGCCTATACACCAAAATTCATGGGTAGAACACATTCGATGCTACAACAACTAACATGCCATTTGTTTCCTCTCTGCCTAATATCATCTCCACAGTCGAAGAGTATTATTTTAAGATATTCCATGTAGCGCCCCATGCATACACTATACCCTAGATATTGTCCATGGTCAATATGTAGGGTTGCTTTTGCCAACACTTAGTTGGGTCTTGTCACGCCATAAACTAGATATGGTGGGGTTCGTACTCAAACTTTGTTATACCTTTGTACTTCTTCACACTCTTAGTAGGAAGATTTTTTGTTTCTTCAGTGATTTGTTGTATCACATATCCATACAATAAAAACACCAAAGTATTTATCTTTTTATAGTCAGGTTCATTGGAGGCTCACAAATTTTGATATTGGGTTGTCACGATGGGTTTCGCTGGATCCACTATTGGCTGAAAATGCTTTGGTATTTCCAACTTGACCAGTGTTTTCATAATTAAAAATCAAGTATAATGAAACTTTGATTTTAGTTCCTGAGTTTCCAAGCAATATTGCTATAATTCCTTTAGCAAAAATGGAACCTAAGAAAGTTTCTCCCCCTTGGCACCTCAGTCTGCCACAACAATAACTCATGCTGGAACCTCATTCACTCAACATTTGTGTAATAGCTTATAGGTGATAGCCTATGCTATGAATTTTGCAGCTTGGTCTGGTACCTATGGAATCATAAATCTTCAATTCCTTGTGTTTGTGTTATAAGTGTAGGCCATAGTTTTAGTGAGATTCTTTTGATTGATAAGCGGCCTTGGGTCTTCTCCTTCCATAGGGAGACTAGTGACCCTATGGATTAACTCAGTGGTAATATGTACGGGGTGATCAAGCCATAAATATCCATCATGCACATAGGATAATAAGCATTTGGTAACAAAGGTTACCTCATCCCCTCGCTTGAAATGCATAATACAAAATAAATTCAAAATAACTATTGTCTCCATCTTATTCACCCACTTCTGAGGTTTTAGCTCAGGTACCTTATGCACATTCGACACCAATTACATATAGACTTGAAGGCTCGAGTGTCACGAAGGATCGCAGATATCATGGTCAGAATACTTAATTCGTTGCATAATATTCCTTATTCTTCCTTGGCAGAACACTCTGGGTGGTAGAGGTAGAACTCGCACTGTATATTTACTTCCTCTTGGTGTTATCATTTGTGTTGGAGGTCCTCACAATAGCAGTATATGCCCTAGCTCATATCTACAACCCACCACTGCGTTAAATCTACCACTTTTGCACTCAGTTCTAAGTGTGTATCTTCTGGTATTGGCTCAGAGGTTTTCTTCTTTGGGTTTGCCCTAATTTTTACCACCTTCTTTTTCTACTCTTCCGATGGGGATTGATGATTTTTTGCATGCATATTCCACTCATTTTCTATTTGTGTCTCTTCTTTCATCCTGTTCTACCTGCTTTCTTTGCTTGTTTTTCCTCCCTTATCTCAGATCTCTTCTTCTCCTTAGATACTTTTGCAATGTGTATCTTCCTTTCTAACTCTTGGTTTATGGATCTCTCAATGTCTACTAGTACCTTTGGCTCACACACACTTCACCCACTTGTCCATCTTCACACTCTAAGGCATCACGTCCCTTTGATGCCACACCTTAACATGCTCTATCATCGTAATGATTATATGGTCGTCGTAGGGAATAGGACGGTCGTCTTTCCCTGTAGTCATTACAATTATTTTCATAGCATCTTCCCCATACACCCTTGATTTGCTTCATAATTATTGGTCACTTACCCAAAGTACATTCATTATTTGGCCATCATGTCATCTTTCTCTTTACCTTGTTTCCAATCATTCCTTGGTAGCCATAATTAAATTGATGTGATTGGAACTCCTTATATCAATGATTCTCATGCCATTTGTCTAGCCACGTCATCACCTTCAGAGATTTATCATTTGGGGAATTTTGAGGTCTAAAATGGGCCTCCTAAGGAAATTATAAAAGAATAGTGGAAATAATAAAATAATATAAGATTACATCATCAAATTTTAAAAGGAAAAATGAAAAAACTACTTTTTCAACTCGTATTTTCAGCTTATCTCCCTTTAAATTTACTCAAATTTCGAGCAGGAACACTCATTGGATGCAGAATTTGATTCCTCATCAAAGGATTACCCATGTTGCATAATTTCGATGGACCCTTCTACACAAAAAAATAACAAATACATGGAAAACGTGATTTCAATCACATTTTTCCATGTATTTCTCATTTTTCGTGTAGCAGGGTCCATCAAAAGTATGCAACATGGGTACTCCCTAGATGAGGAATTAAATTTTGCATCAAACGAGTACTCCCATCGAAATTTGAGTAAAACATTAGGGAGATAAGTTGAAAAGGTAGTTTTATTGTTTTATTGTATTTTAATCTTTTTACTTGTTTACCCCAAAAATGGTGAATCATTCCCCATGGTTGACATCATCATCTTGAATCTTATTGATTCTTATAAAGTTTATTTTGGTTGTATATTTTTCTTAGGAGGCCCATTTAAGACCTCAAAAGTTCTCTAATGCCTCGATACAAGTCTCCCCAACACTACGTGTTTCCTAATTCGCTTCTTGGCATGTGTAGCAATCTACTCTTCTAAAGCTCGATACGACCAAATCTCTTTAGCCTAGGCTTCTTTCTTCTTCTAGATTTTCTATTCCCTACTTCAATCTACCTTATTTATATACAATTTGTAGATTGGTGCCCTTCACCCCAATCAATGATGCGCAATAGCTTGGTTGTCCTTGTAGAGTTTCAACCTACTCTCATTCATTCATCCTTCGCGTGGCATACCACCCATCCTCAAGTGCATCATGCCACCATCTTTCACATGTTGAATCACATATAGGCCCATCCAATGCATCCATAATTTTCCTAGATGCTTCAAGAACTTTTCATCTTATAACAACACCAAGTCCCCCTCTTGAAAAATGTATCTATGCTTGATATTTAGTCATGCCATGATTTAGCTTGTGCCTTTTTCACTTCTTCGTGGACACTTTCTAATGCCCTATCTTCCTCCAACTGCAGTAAATCATGTAGCCTCTTTTCCACTTCTTCAGATTCTATCATCTGAGTGGCTACTGCAATGCACAAACTAGGAACCAAAAACTCCATCGGCATGATAGCTTCTATCCCATACACCAGCAAAAATGGGATTTGTCTAGTTAACATTTTACATGTAGTGTGATAGGCCCATAAAACTACAGATATTTTCATGTCTCAGTCGTCGTGTTGTACGTCACATACCTTTGTGAGAATTTTTTTCTAAAATTTTATTGAAACCCTTTGTCGTCCCATTGGCTTGGGGATGATATGGGGTACTATTCTGGTGATAAATCTCAAACTATTTCATCAATGTTGTTGTGGTCTGATTTAGAAAATACATCCTCTAGTCACTCATTCATATTTTTGGACACCCAGATCTTTTCATCACTTGGTTAGAAAAAAACCATGCAACGGTCTCCATGTTGAATTCCTTCAATGGCACAGCTTCATCCCACCTAGTTAAATAATTTTCAGCGATGATAATATACCACACACCAGCCCTCCTTACCATTGGGTAAATTGGTAAAATAAAGTCAATATCCCACTTATCAAATGGATGCAAAGTGAGTTGGGGGTTTAGAGGCATCTCGTCTCTCCGAGATGGTCTTCCAACCCTTTGACATAAATCACAGGTCCTACAGTATTCCTTGGCATCGATGTGTATGGTGGGCCATAGTCGAGCCCATAAAATATTTTGTGTTTTATCCCACCCCTCGTAATAACCTCCTGCAACTCCCGTGTGTGCTTCTGCCAAAATTTCCACTCATGTTTCATGACACATCTACTTAATATTTTGTTGGCCCCTAGTTTATATCATGCCCTTGCGATCAACTGATAATTTATCGCCTTGACTACAAGCTGATCCTTTTGTGCCACTGTATATTCTTCCTTTTCCATCCTGGTGTTCAAAAATTGTGCAGTATATGTGAAGTAATCATCTACCATTGTTACTGTGAATATCTACGTGATTGGAAAGATATCTTCCAGGTTCTACACCTCCTTGCCTGAAGTCAATCATGACATATAATCAAGCCCCGGATTTAGTCTATCTCATTTACTACTACCTGAATGTCATATTCTTGGAAGTGTAACAATGGTAGGTCCCTATATTACTAGTTTAGTCCCTTATTGTTATTAGTGTGGCCCCCTTATTGTTATTGTTGTACCCTTGCAACCCCAATATTGTTATTATTGTGCCCTTACATTATTATTGTTAGGTCGGCTAGGATTATATTGTGGCCCCATGGACTCCTATATATAGAAGGAGGTTTTGGTCATTTGTATCATCCAAGAATTGTTCATTTATTTAATGTATTGGAGGTTTCCCCCTCGAAGTGGCTGATTTTTAAGGTGTTGATCTCTCTTTTCTTCTATTTTTGGAGTTGGTTTCATACCATTTGGTATCATAGCTTTGGATTCTAGGGTTTCGTTGCTCCAAATAGGTCATCGTGTAATTTTCAATATAACTTTTTTTCTACGAAGTTTCAGAAGCTGAAATTTGTACAGAGCGAAGTCGAAATCCTAAGGAACGTTGTGGAAAAATTTCAGATCTTGGTTCGCAATATTTTCGGAGATATGATCTGTGCAAGTTAGGGATTTTTTTTGGCTCCTGAATTTAACCTAAATAGGTCATCATGGAATTTTCGCTATAACTTTGTTTCTACGAGGGTTCAGAAGCTGAAATTTTTACAGAGCGAAGCTGCAATCCTGAGGATCGTCGTGGAAAATTTTCAGAGCTTTATGCACAACATTTTCGAAGATAAGGTCTGTGGAATTTAGGGATTTTTCAGGCTCCCGAATTTCATCTCAAAGAGGTGACCGTGGGAAAATCGTCATAACTCTCTCTCTCTGAGCATTGGATTGGAATTCTGTACAAATTGGCCGCAAGTACACGAAATTTATTTTCCTGTGTACCAATTTCAGAGCTGAAGGAGGAAAAATTGACATGTGGCACGTCGTACAAGGTTGCTTTACTAAACTAATATATAATTAGGTCATTGTGGGATATTTGGCATAACTTTGTCTTGAAGAATCCAAATCAGGTTAGACCTATGGAATTTGAAAGAAGATTCAAAAGGATACTACAGGGCCCAATTTCATATATTGAAGATCCCAAATCAAAGATATAATTCAGTTTCAATATCAAGCTCCTCAAAACCAAGAAAAAGGTGTGTATTTTTTTCGAATTTCATAAGTCTCATTTGAAAAAAATTAGTTTGAATTTATTCCAAGGGAATGTTGAAGAATAGATATCAGTATTGGGTTCTAAAATACCCCCTAAAAATAATTCAACATCCATTAAGCCTTCAGAAGGCTCTACTATGACTCATGAAGACGAAGAAATGCAACATGAGATATCAAAAGTACAAGATCAAGTGCACCAAATTTCGCTATCGCAAAGAGCACAAAAAATGAAATGGAAGTTTTGCAGAAAGGCATGGAAACTAAGATGGATGGTTTGAAGAAAGGCATGGAAGCTAATATGAATGGTTTGGAAGCTAATATAGATGGCATGGAAGTTGGCATGGAAGCTAAGATGTATGACATGAAAGTTAAGATCGATGAAAAAATGGAAAACATGAAGAATGATCTAAAAGTAGACATCGAAGGTTTGGCAAAGTTGATACAAGAAATGTTTCCTAATGGCAAAAGGATAGCAGAGTAAACTCATGATGAGAACAAAATAAATCTTAATAGTGATTTCATAAACTCTAATGTTGGATGGAAGAAACACCATATTCCAAAGATGGATATGAGGAAGTTTGATGGCAAGGATCCTGTAACATGGATACTACAGATGGAGAAATATTTTGATCTCAATAATGTGCAAAACACACAAAAGGTACGCATTGCAACTTTACATTTAGAACAAAATACATTTGTATGGTATCGATGGCTTTTCTCCCTTAAAAAAATTGTCAATTGGTCAAATTTTACGAAGGAAATGATATCACTATGAGGATTCGGGTAGTAGCCATCCTTTTATTCATTGTAAGGTAGCCAAGGAATTGAATTGTTTCCTATACCCAACACCAGAATGTCAAGTGATGGTTGCAAATGGAGGAACTATAAATTGCTCTGGAAAATGCCATAATATCAAGCTAACCATGGGGGAATATGTATTGACTAGTCCAATGCTTTCCATTCCTATGGGAGGTGCTGATGTTGTACTAGGAGTACAATGGTTACAAACTTTGGGGACGGTAGCTTTTAATTTTCAAGAACTTTTCTTGAATTTTTTTTCAGAAGGAAAGGAAGTCGAATTACGGGGTATTGAAGGGAAGCCAGGAAGGATAATAAGCTCTAATGTTATGACAAAGCTTCTAAAGAAAGAACAACGAGGCGTAATTGCACAATTATGCTCAATAGAAGTTCCAACATCAAAATCATCTATTTCTACAGATCTCCAACAAGTCTTGGACAATCATTCCAAGGTGTTTGAAACTCCCAAAGGACTCCCACCTATTCGTGATCATGATCATGCTATTCATTTGATTCCAGGAAGTGTTCCTCCAAACATCAGGCCTTATAGATATCCTTACTTCCAAAAGAGTGAAATTAAACGTATGATTGCAGAAATGTTAGAGGCAGGTATAATTCAACCTAGTCAAAGTTCTTTCTCTGCTCCTGTAGTATTGGTACACAAGAAGGATGGATCATGGTGCATGTGTCCGGATTATAGGGAGCTCAATAAGCTCACCATTAAAGATAAATTTCCCATTTCTATGATTGATGAATTATTGGATGAATTACATGGAGCAATTTATTTTACCAAGTTGGATCTTCGTTCAGGATATCATCAAATTAGAATGAAGACTGAAGATATTCCGAAAACAACATTTTGAACTCATGAGGGTCATTATGAATTTTTGGTCATGCCTTTTGGCCTTACCAATGCACCTTCTACATTTCAAGGGTTGATGAATTACATTTTCAAACCCTTCCTTAGAAAATTTGTGCTAGTATTTTTTGATGATATACTAATCTACAGCAGGTCTTGGAAGGATCATGTTGAACATGTTGACGAGGTGCTCAAACTATTGCAGGAGAAAAAATTATATGCAAAAAAATCCAAATGTTTCTTTGGAGTACAAGAGGTGGAATATCTGGGTCATATTATATCTCACGAGGGTGTTAAAGTAGACCCTAACAAAATTAAAGCCATTAAGGAATGGAAAGTCCCGACAACCATAAAGAAGTTGCGAGGATTTCTCGGGTTAACGGGGTATTATCGCAAGTTTGTTAAGAATTATGGGAGAATAGCAGCACCTCTAACAACATTATTGAAGAAAGATGCATTTTCATGGACTCCTGAAGCAACTAAGGCCTTTGAACATCTTAAAGAGGCAATGTGCCTAGCACCGATCTTAGCTACGCCAAAATTCACAAAAACCTTTATTGTGGAATGTGATGCCTCAGGAAATGGAATTGGTGCTGTTTTAATGCAAGAAGGAAGACCCATTGCTTTTGAAATTTGTCCAATCAAAGGAAAGTATTTACAGAAACCTATTTATGAGAAGGAAATGTTAGCAATACTGCATGCACTAAAGAAATGGCGAACTTACCTAATGGGAAGACACTTCAAGGTAAAAAATGATCATGATAATCTTAAACACTTTTTGGAACAAAGACTATCGTCAGAAGAGAAGAAAAAATGGGTCACAAAGATGTTGGGTTATGAATTTGAAATAATCTACAAAAAAGGAAAGCTTAATGTTGTTGCAGATGCACTCTCAAGAAAGAATGAAGAGGTGGAAGCATTGCTTTATGCCATTTCTATTATCCAACCAGATTGGATAACTAAAGCAAGAGATGAATGGAAGAAGGACAAAGATGTATGGACACTCATTCAAAAGTTGCAGCAAGATCCTAGTACATCTGATACATTTAGTTGGAAAAATGATTCCTTATGGTACAAAGATCGCTTATATATTTTTAAGAATTCCCAACTAAAACAAAAGATTCTTTTGGAATTGCACACTTCTCTTTTAGGAGGACACTCAGGATTTTTAAAAACTTACCACAGGGTGAAGAAAGAATTTTTTTGGGATGGCCTTAAATCTGATATTCAAAATTTTGTGGTGGAATGTTTGGTTTTCCAGCAGAATAAAGTTGAGACAATTAAGACCCAGGGTCTTCTACAACCTTTATCCATTCCAAGTCAACATTGGGAGGAGATTTCAATGGATTTTATCACAGGTTTACCTAAGTCCGAAGGAAAGAGTGTCATCATGGTGGTAGTTGATAGACTTACCAAGTATGCACACTTTTGTGCATTATCTCATCCATTTAAAGAAAGTACATTTGCTACTACATTTATGGACAGAATTCAAAAGCTACATGGAAGCCCAAGGGTTATTGTGAGCGACAGAGATCCCATTTTTACTGGAAATTTTTGGACGAATTTATTTTCTTGTTTGGGTACTCAATTAGCTCATAGCTCATCTTATCATCCTCAATCTGATGGTCAAACTGAGATAGTAAATAAATGTTTGGAAGGATATATTCGTTGTTTTGTATATGATAAACAAACACAATGGGTCAAGTGGTTACCTCTTGCTGAATGGTGGTATAACACTTCCTTCCATACTGCAGCAAAAATGACCCCATTTATGGCACTATATGGATATCATCCACCATCCATCACATCATCTTTAAGGGAAAATTTGAAGGTTCAAGCAGTGGAAGATCACATCGAGCATGCCTTAAAAATTATATGCACTAAGCATGCATATGTCTAAGATCCACCTGATCTCACACTATTTAACTTTATGCAAGATACTGAATCTATTCCACTTGTTAATATTTTGCGGAAAAATTAATTGCACACACATGTGAAGCATAAACAAAAATTATCAATCGCACATAACACAGTTTTTAACCGGGAAAGCCTGAAGCTGAAAACCCAAACTATATATTATGTAACATGGAGATCATATGACAATCTCATACAAACATACAAATCTTATCACAAGCCCTCAGTATAGTACAATCATCATACACTAATCAGGCCTAATCTTGCAAATCCATGCACTGATCTTTGCCACCTGCTAGCCCGCCTCCACTGCACAATCTATGATGAAGAATAGCTCTAAATGAATTCGAATTACTCCATCCTTGACTGTGCAATCCTCATTGGCATCTCCACTGAGTGTGTGATGCAATCAATGCATCACTATAGTCACATATGATAGTCTATCTTGCACTTTCACCTATCTCTCCATTGGTCTCCACTGAAACTACCATGCACTGTAGTTAACTGTTGTATTGTTCATTTGATTAATGAGTTATTATTTGTGAATTAATTCACTCCACTCTCACTAGTGTATCAATCAGTTAGACTAGATACAACTAGCTCAACTGAGTCTAACTGAGTTAAACTGAATACAATTCCATAACTACTTCTTCCAACTGTGTCATAACTCTGCCACTTGAGTTCTAACTGAGTCCTCCATGCATTAGCTCTAGTAAACCCTTAGGAATTGCATAATTCCTTCTGTTAGCTGATGTGCCACATCTGTGCACTGAACTGAAGTGCTCCAAGAGAATAAGTTGTTGTTTAGAGTCTGATTATTATTAAGAGCTAATAATAATCGACATGCATCTATTTTTAGATTGACAATCTATAAATAGACTTCGCCCAATATTCTAAAAACAGAATTTCATCTATTTTTCCAACTTGACCAACCATCCAAAAATAGCACCCTGCACCTTTTGAAATATGATCATCATGTCTAAAAATAGACATAGTTTAAAAATAGACTTGCGCCAAAAATAGCCTGTGGGCCCACTTAGTGAAGGCGACTCTTTTCACTAAGCTCATAATCTTGTTGAATCTCAACGCCCTCCCAGATAAAGTTATCCTTCACCTCGATCCTACCTCTATGGTATTCGAATTTGCTCTAGTGAGCACCTTCGTCGAATATCGCATCACGATCCTTCGTGGAAATGTACGAAGCAACATGATATTCGCCCCCACAATCTACGATATGATGATGATCCGGATTTATGCAGGAACGCAACATAATAAACATATAACCATAAATACAGAGATGTAGCGGAAATAACACTTCATTTCATTAATATCAAAGAACTGAAATTTGCTTACGGACATAATGGAAATAAAACTAGCTAGGGCGCTGGTAGCTATCTCTGAGAAGAGATGTGGCGGCTACAGGCCTCTGAACTGAGTTACAATGAGGCTCGAGGGCCTATTTATTATTTAGAAACAATAGGAAATCCTAAACAGCCAAAACCCTAACCCTAGGAGATGAAGCGCCAAAACTATGGGCCCCGTTTGGGTAAATTGGTGTTTCAACTTCCCAGGGGCGTAACTTTGGCATACGATCTCCGTTTGATGTGTACCATACCTTGTTAGAAAGATCTATCCGAGGACTACAAATTTGGAATGAGAAACATCGGTCCATGGACCCATGTTGCTCTCCGTTTTCCCAAAAAACGTCGTTTAGGGCCTCAAAACGGCTCCGGAAGTTTAGGACCCGAAAAACTGCTAAAAATAGTAAACTGTGCCGAAACTGAAAAACTGAAATAGACAATGGTGGGGCCCCAAGTGGAATAGGCGGTGACCACCAATATCCACCTGGATCATTCCTCCCCCCTTAGGAAGCAATGGTCCCCATTGCGTTAAGTTCCTCCATGAGATGAGGAAATTTCTGCTGAACTTGGTCCCTGGTGAACCACTTTCCTTGGTGCAGGAGTTGGCCAGCTTTGACAACCCGATACAGTTGGATTTTCTGTTGGCGAGTGTTCTTGATTTGCATGTCCATGATACAATCTGTGGTGGCCTGTTCCATGCAGTCTGGGTTTAACTCTGTTGGTGTGAGTTGTTCTGCAATGTCCGAGGTGTCCAGCAGAGGTGGAAAGTAAGGACGAAGGCGATCCACATTGAAGACTGGGTGCAGACCAAGGAATGGTGGAATACTAAGCTCGAAGGCATTGTTACCTACGGCCTTGGTGATGGTGTACGGCCCGTATCGGAGCGGGCGAAGCTTGCGGTGAGGTCCAGTGAGGCGCTCCTTCTGCAAATGTAGCCATACTTTGTCGCCCACCTGGAAGTGGTGTGGCACACGGTGTTGATCATGGCGCTGCTTGTACTTCGCATTGGCTCTGTCCAATATATCATGAACCTGTTGGCGGATGTGTTGAATGCGCTCGATGAAGCTACTTGCTTTGTCAACTTTAGACTGGACATGAGCTGAATCGGCCTGAGCAGCTGCAAATGGCATGGCTACGTCAATGGGACATAGTGGCTGGAATCCCAAGCCCACCTGAAAGGGGCTATGGCCAATTGAACTGTGGAGAGCCCTGTTATAACTATTTTGTACATAGGGGAGGCTCTCGTCCCATGTGCGTGGATGCTTTGAATTGTACATGCGCAGAATGTGTACAATCATTCTGTTGATGACCTCTGTCTGACCATCTGTTTGGGGATGGAAAGCTATGGACTTGGTGAGCTTTGTGTCCAACATTGACCAGAGGCTGGACCAAAATGTGCTGAGGAACCTGCTATCTCGATCTGATATGATAGACTGTGGGATCCCAAAGTGCACCCACACTCGTTCAAAGAAGAGTTTAGCAGTGGCTTCTGCTGTGATATTCTTCTTACAGGCTGCCATAATGGCCATCTTCGAGAATCTGTCAACGACCACGAAAACACAGTCATTTCCATTCTTAGTAGAAGGCAGGCCTGACATGTAATCCATGGAGATGGATTCCCAAGGTCGGCTAGGGGTAGGTAGTGGAGTATATAGGCCTTGCTTCTTGATGGTCGGTTTGGCAATGGCACAAGCAGTGCAGGATCTGATGTGCTTCTCGACATCCTTTCGAAGGTTAGGCCAATAGAAATACTTCTGTAGTATTGCTACTGTTTTCTCGACCCCGAAATGCCCAGCGACTCGACTGTAGTGTGCTTCCCATATCATCTTGGCACGCTCGCTTGAAGGAACACAAAGGTGTCCCAGGTGACATAAAAGTGTATCTTGGAGGTGAAAATTTGGAACTTGCGTGCCCCCCAAGAGTGCCTTGTAAGTGTGGCCGAATTCTGGGTCACTCTCATAGAGAAGCGGCCAATCAGAAGTCTCGTGCCCACAAGAGTTGAGCACAGTGGTGAGCGCCACGATCGGTGGTCGGCTGAGGCAGTCTGCAACATGATTAGTGCTACCCTTCTTGTACTTGATGTTCAAATGAAACTGTTGCAGATATGTGGACCACTTCTGATGGCGATCATTCTGCAACTTCCCTTGTGTCTGTATGAACTGCAGGGGCCGGTGGTCTGTGTGGATGATTGTTTCCTTCCCCAAAAGGTAATGCTTCCATTGTCGACAGGCTTGCACAATGGAATACATTTCTTTGTCATAGGTGGGATACTTGCGAACTGTCTCAGACAATGTCTCACTGTGATATGCCACTGGATGTCCCTGTTGAGTAAGAACTACCCCAATAGCATAGTCGGAGGCATCTGTCTCGATCTCAAATGGCTGTTGCAAGTCTGGTAATGTGAGCACTGGGGCAGAACAGAGGTGATTTTTCAATTCTGTGAACGCCTTCTATTGAGGTTCTGACCAAAAAAATTTTGCTCTTGCTCCTCCCTTGGTGACTTGACTCAAGGGCCAAGTGATATGAGAGAATCCCAACACGAATCTACGGTAGAAATTAGCAAGACCCAGAAAGCTGCGAAGCTTTGTTATAGTGGTTGGGGCTGGCCAATCCCGAATGACTTGGATCTTGGCTGGATCCACATGCACCCCCATTTCATCAATAATGTATCCCAGATATTGAACCTGTGTCATGCCAAATGTGCACTTCTCCAAATTGGCACACAACTTGTGTTGCCGCAGTGTTTGGAGGACTTGTCGGATGTGGTGAAGGTGCTCTTCCCAAGTCTGGCTGAAGATCAGAATATCATCCAAGTACACCACTACAAATGAGTTGGTGAATGGCCGCAAGATGTCATCCATCATCCTCATGAAGGTGGCGGGAGCATTCGTCAACCTGAAAGGCATGACCGGCCATTCGAAAAGGCCTTCCTTGGCTTTGAAGGTAGTCTTCCACACATCAGAGGGTTCAATTGGTACCTGGTGATACCCAGACTTCAGGTCGATCTTGCTGAAATATTTTGCACCTTTGAGTTGGTCCAAAAGGTCATCAATTCGTGGGATTGGGTACCTATTCCGGACAGTGATCTTGTTCAGCGCCCGATAGTCAATACAGAGTCTCCACGTCCCATCCTTCTTTTGTACCAACACGATCGGGCTCCCACAGGGCGATGAACTTGGTCTGATGTGACCTTTCTGCAACAGCTCCTGAATCTGCCTCTTGATTTCATCATTTTCCAGAACAGAGCGTCGATAGATCGGTCCATTGGGTAGTGGCGCACCTGGGGTCGGATCAATCGGGTGCTTGACCTGGCAGTGCAGAGGAACCCCTGTGGGTGAGGTGAAGATGTCCCCGTACTCCTCCACGACCTTATCCATTTGTTGTTGTCGTGCAGAGGGGCCCTGTCTGGAGGTCGTGGCCACAGTCTTCTTCTTGCCCTGGGGGCGGATCATCATGAAAACGAATTTCCTGGTTTGGGAAATGAGCTTACTGCATTGTTTTGCAGTAACCAAAGAGATAGTCGTAGGAGGTGGTACCTCTGGTATCCTGTACAACTTATTTCCCAAAGTAATAATAACGGCACGAGGTCGAGACTCATACACAGCATGACGCTTCCACAAGTATGGTTGTCCTAATAATACATCAGAAACATCAATAGGAGCAACGTCACATAATACCTCATCCGTGAAGGGCTTGATGCTATAGGGAAGGCGGCACTGCTGGCTGACGCGGAGATCTCGTCCTTGGTGAAGCCACCCGATGATGTATGGATGTGGGTGAGCTGTGGTCGGCAAGCCCAATCGCTTCACGGCGTCTGCTGAAATGAGGTTCTTTTGGCTCCCATTGTCGACAATGAACTGTACAGGGGAGCCCTTTACCCACATCTGGGAGTGGAAGAGACGTTCCTCCTCCTCTGGATCTTCCGGTTCCTCCTTCTGGACCTTTGTAGTGGCAACGGTGGCGTTGGGCTCCGCATCAATAATCTGTTTCCCTTTTTCATTCCCCTTTTCAGGTTCTGATTCGGAGTCGGAGCATGCATCTGACTCAGAAGCCCTCATCACGGCCACTAGCGACTGCTTGGCCCGACACTCACTTGTGTTGTGAGTGGAGCTCTTATGGAACTCACACCACTTTCCCGTGTCCTTCTTTGGCTTTGCGGTCTTGTTATTTTCTTGTGGCTTTGACGGGTTGTATTTAGCCGCCATGCCTTGGCTCTGTCCTTTGTTCTGCGGTTTGGAAGCACCTTTCCCTTGCTTTTGATTCACAGATCCAAAGTCTCGCTTCTTCTGCTTGAATTTCTACTCAATCTTGGCAGCATACCGGTATGCCGTACCAAGCGAGGAGATGTCGAGGAACTCCATTTCCTCCTGAATGTATCTGTGCAGACAACTGCGATACTTTAGCACCAAATGTTTCTCTGAATCTTTGATACCCAACTTTGTGCGCAGGGTATGGAACAGATTCGTCAGCTCCTGCACATCTTGATCCCTTTGTTGTCGCAGCGTGGTCCATTGTATGTACTTCTCCTCATAGCTCCCCACAGGATAGTACTGTTCCTTGACGGCGTCTCGGAAAGAATTCCAAGTTGGTACGGCCGAGAACAGAGAGGGTTCTGTCTGGTCCTTGTTCTCACTGTAGGTTTCCCACCAGTCCTTAACATGGGGGGTAGCTTTGAGGAGTGCAAAAATAATCTTCTCCCGGTCTGAAAAGTCATGAACCGAGAAATATCCTTCTAACAGATTCAACCATCTATCTACGGCATCTGCGTCTATTTGACCCTCAAATATAGGAATGTCAAAATTTACTTGTACCTTAAAAGGAGTCGCGCCTCCAGAGTGGCTGCTGGATGCAGATGCGCCGCCGGTGGGTAGCCGTTGAAGGATCTGAGCAAAGTTATCCATCATCACGTTCCTTTGTCTTTCGAGGGCCTCCTCGAGCAATATTTTGATACGATCTCCTGCTCCCTCATCTTTCTTTTCGTCCCCCATGGGCGTCTGTCGAGGTTTGCGAGGCTGATCTTGCAAAGGTTCCACCAGATCGAGCCCTAGCTCCTTATACCCCGACCTCGTTGGGGACATGCAAAAAAGGATCGAGAAAAAGCAGACCGCTCTAATACCACTGATCCGGATTTATGTAGGAACGCAACAGAATAAACATGTAACCATAAATACAAATATGCAGCGGAAATAACACTTCATTTCATTAATATCAAAGAACTGAAATTTGCTTACAGACAGAATGGAAATAAAACTAGCTAGGGCGTTGGTAGCTATCTCTGAGAAGAGATGTGGCGGCTACAGGCCTTTGAACTGAGTTACAATGAGGCTCGAGGGCCTATTTATTATTTAGAAACAATGGTAAATCCTAAACAGCCAAAACCCTAACCCTAGGAGATGAAGCGCCAAAACTATGGGCCCCGTTTGGGTAAATTGGTGTTTCAACTTCCCAGGGGCGTAACTTTGGCATACGATCTTCGTTTGACGTGTACCATACCTCGTTAGAAATATCTATCCGAGGACTACAAATTTGGAATGAGAAACATCGGTCCATGGACCCATGTTGCTCTCCGTTTTCCCAAAAAACGTCGTTTAGGGCCTCAAAACGGCTCCGGAAGTTTAGGACCCGAAAAACTGCTAAAAATAGTAAACTGTGCCGAAACTGAAAAAACTGAAATAGACAATGGTGGGGCCCCAAGTGGAATAGGCGGGTGACCACCAATATCCACCTGGATCGGATGATACCGGATATCAATATGTTTAGATCTATCATGAAACACTAGACTAATCGAGAGTTTAATGCGTCGATTATCGCAATGAATCAGTATGGGATCTGAATGTGAACCGAACAAACCAACCAGAATCTTCCTAATCTAGATAGCCTCACATGCAGCTTGACTTGCTGCCATGTATTTTTCTTCTGTTGAATTGAGTGCCACAGATATTTGTTTCCCACTGTACCAAGAAACTGCCATAGATATGATATTGGAAATTCCTCCTGATGTTCTCTTTCTGTTTGTTGGGCTTCCTGCCCAATCTACATCCTTGAAGCCATGCAACTTCATCTTATTCGTTTGTCCGTACCATAAACCATACTCAGATGTGCCCCTGATATATCTCAGGACATGCTTGCCTGCCTTCCAAAAGAGCTTGGTAGGCTTAACCATATCTTGTGAAAGTTGGTTCACCGCATAGCATATGTCCAGTCTTGTATTGACTAAATACATGAGTGAACCCACCAACTGTTGATAAATAATGGCATCCACTACCTTTGTCGATGTAGCATCCTCTTTCTTCAATTTCCTGGAAGAGGAGTGTCAATAGGCTTACAGCGTTGCATGTGAAACTTCTCCAGTATCTCCTGGGCATACTTGCCTTGAGACACAAATAGTTCACCTTCCCGCTGCCATATTTCCAATCCAAGGAAATAATGAAGGAGGCCTAAATCCTTCATCTCAAACTCCTTTGCAAGATCATCCTTGCATGAGTGTATCAAGCGCTCATCACCTCATCACATGTTAGTATTAAATCATCAACATAAAGTACAATGATTAAAAGCTTACCCTCAACCACAATCTAGTACAGGTTTGCATCTGCCTTACTCTTGGTGAAGCCAAGTTCAGTGAAATAGCTGTCGATCCGAGTGTACCAAGCACGAGGTGCTTGTTTCAGCCCATACAGCGCTCTTTTGAGCCTACACACATGTGACTTCATTGCTTGGTCTCAAATCCTTTAGGCTGCTCGATGTACACCTCTTACTCAATGATCCCATTAAGGAACTTAGTCTTCACAACCATCTGATGAATGTGCCAACCCATCTGAACTGAGAGAGCAAGGATGGTCCGTGTGGAAGAATACCATGCGACAGGTGCAAAGTTTTCTTCATAGTCAGTCCCCTCAATCTGTGAGAAGCCCCAGGCAACAAATCTTGCCTTAAACTTTTCGACGCTCCCATCAGCAGCTTTATTTACCTTTTAGATCCATCTTGATCCTACAACTAATTTTCCCACTAGCCTTGGAAAAATCTCCCAAGCATTGTTTTTGACAATGGAGTCATACTCCTCCACCATGGCATCTACCCATGTGGGCTCTATGTATTTAACTTCTTCAAAAGTGGCTCTGTCACAATACACTTGCTCATAAGAGCCATGTATCCGGTATATCGGTCGGTATTTGTCTGCGTACGTGTTGTGATGTAGGGACTCCTACATTCTATGCTATCCACCTTGATCTCTCAGCTTATGTGGTACACTTTCTGCCTTGTCTGATGTTTGGTTCTGCATGAGTGGACTCCTCCTCTCCATGAATCTCCTCCTATGGTTGATCCACATCCAGAGGCTCATCTTTGCGAACAAGAAGTTACTCCTCCCCATGCAAGTGTAGCTCCCTCTCAAGCGACAACTTCATGGCTTTCACCTCATTGAACTTTATATCCCAT
Organism: Pinus albicaulis; assembly: GCA_034641835.2. Classification (NCBI taxonomy): domain Eukaryota; kingdom Viridiplantae; phylum Streptophyta; class Pinopsida; order Pinales; family Pinaceae; genus Pinus; species Pinus albicaulis. Next base: position 363,766,687 of record CM076575.1, read on the forward strand.
CGCATAATAGTCATCCGACTGTTTGGCAAATACACATGATAGTTATGGGGTGTTTCTGTGTACCCCACAAATACCCAACTTCTCTTGTCGTCTCTAGCTTCTTCCTGGCGTCCTTCGTCACATGAATGTAAACAGGTGAGCCAAAAATCTTCAAATGAGAAATATCAGGCTTCTTACCAGTAAAAGCTTCTTCAGGTGTACTCATGCCAAGTACTCTATGAGGACAATGGTTTTGCACATAAACCACGGTGTTGCATGCTTCAGCCTGAGAGTGCATCGATAGGCCACACAGTCATCTTGACATCGCTCATGCGGCACCATGATCATTCGTTCTTTCTCTTGGTGACCCAGTCTGTTGTGGGTTATGAGGCACTATGAGTTCTCTTTCGGTTCTTCTTTGCTACGAAGTCTTCATCTAATTTTCCGGAGATGTATTCACCACCATTATCGCTCCTTAGAGCTTTCACACAACTTCCCCCGTCCTTCTCCACCAATGCCTTGAACTCACAGAACTTTGAGAACGTTTCACTCTTCTTCTGCATGAAGAAGATCTATCATCTATGAGAAAATTCATCAACAAATATCACATAATACCTATGTTTCACTGTTGAAGCAACCGAGAATGATCCACACACATCTGTGTGAATTCTCTCCAGGATGACCGAAGCACGGTTCTCCTTCTCATGAAGGGTGGTCTTCACAAACTTAACTAAAACACATCTTTACTAATCATTTAGCAAAGTACCCTTGGGAAGTCCGGTAGAAATTCTTTGCAAAATTTTCAAAGGGCCATGGTGAAGATGGCCAATCTCTGATACTTAATTCGCCCTCATCCTAGGCTCATTATTTGCAGCACACTTTACCATTGAACATTGCGGCCTTGCTCATCCTAGCTTGTAGAGATTCTTAATTTGAACCCCTATCTTCTTGGTTTGAATTATTGTTTTATGTTGAAGGAAAGCTTTTCCCTCACTGAAAACAACATCATAACCTCTATCTTCCAGCATTGCGACCGAGACCAAGTTCTTCTTTAGACCTGGAACATGCATGAAATTATTCAACAAGAATGGATTACTGGGCTCCCTCTCGAAGGTAATGGTCCCAATGCCAGTTGCACTGTACCGACCATCGTCGCCCATCTCTATATGCATCTGGAGGTCCTTCTCCTCCAAGTCACTAAACAACTCTTTGTCTCCCGTCATATGGAAAGACGCACCACTGTCAAGATACCACACCGATCCCATGCAGCTTGAAACCAAGCATGCGATCAAGGAAAAATCCAACTCAAATTGCGAGGCTAAGGCCTCTCCAGCTGCAGATCCAATAGCCTGCTTATTCTTCTTCTTCTGTGGATAGTTAGTGGCGAAATGTCCATGCTCGTGACAGTGAAAACACTTCACTTTGGACAAATCCTGCTTCTTGCCTTTAGCACCGGATTTTGAAGGATTTTTCTTCCCCTTCCCTTTCCTTGATTTGGCAGCCAAAGCGCAATTCTCTTCATCTTCATTCTTCGATGAAGATCCATCCCTGGTACCCTACCTTATCTCCTCCTACACAAGATCCGACCAAAGTCGCTCCCATCCTGGCAGTTTCTCCCGTCCATTGACAGAGTCTTCGTAGCTATGCCAACTCTTCGGAAGCCCAAGGAGAGCCAAGCTCACCAAGTATTCTTCATCAACAGTAACCCCCACACTTCCCAGCTCATCCTTGCAGTGGACAAACTTCATGAGGTATTTTGGAATACTGTCGCCTTTCTCCATTTTTATTTTTCTGAGCTTGTCTTTAAGCGCCAACTTCCTCTGGTCACTTCTACTTTGGAAAAAATCTGTCAAAGCCTTCCACATTAAGAATGGAGTGGCTTTCCCATGAAGGCTAGACACAATATGGTCCTTCACACATTCCAACCGAATCCTTCTCGCCTTTGCTGTCTTCTTTTGCCATGCATCAAGTAATCTAGCATCGCTAGATCCCGACATAGGAACATCGCTATCGATGAAATCCTTCAGCCCATTATCCTCTAACACTACCTCCATCCTGTCCTTCCATGCTATGTAATTTGAGCTCCCATCAAGGGCATACTCCAATCTCAACTTGTTGAAAGACATTTCAATGTATACTCGATTTCTACACCAAGAATCTTTTGTAGCAAATTCGAATTGTCCACCAACACAAAATCACTTCACAATTGCAATCTTCAATCAACAATGCTATGATGCCATGTATAAATTATATGCACTAACATGCATATGTCCAAGATCCACCTAATCTCACACTATTTAACTTTATGCAAGATACTGAATCTATTCCACTTGTTAATCTTTTGCGGAAAAATTAATTGCACACACATGTGAAGCATAAACAAAAATTATCAATCACACATAACACAGTTTTTTACCGGGAAAGCCTGAAGCTGAAAACCCCAACTATATATTATGTAACATGGAGATCATATGACAATCTCATACAAACATACAAATCTTATCACAAGCTCTCAGTATAGTACAATCATCATACACTAATTAAGCCTGATCTTGCAAATCCATGCACCGATCTTTGCCACACACGCTAGCACCACTCTGCTTGCCTGATTACTATTTGAAGAATAGCTCGAATGAATTCAAATTAATCCATCCTTGACTGCGCAATCCTCATTGGCATCTCCACTGAGTGTGTGATGCAATCAATGCATCACTATAGTCACAACAGATAGTCTATCTTGCCCTTTCACCTATCTCTCCACTGGTCTCCACTGAAACTGCCATGCATTGTAGTTAACTGATGTGTTGTTCAGTTGATTAATGAGTTATTATTTGTGAATTAATTAACTAACTAATTCACTCCACTCTCACTAGTGTATCAATCAGTTAGACTAGATACAACTAGCTCAACTGAGTCTAATTGAGTTAAACTGAATACAACTCCATAACTACTTCTTCCAACTGTGTCATAACTCTGCCACTTGAGTTCTAACTGAGTCCTCCATGCAATGGCTCCAGTAAACCGCCAGAATAGCGCGAATTTCCTTAAATACATTTGTTGTGCCACATACGGCCTGCTTGGGCGAAGTGCTCCGAGAGAATAAGTTGATGTTTATTGTTGGATTATTATTAAGAGCTAATAATAATCGACATGCATCTATTTTTAGATTGAAAATCTCTAAATAGACTTCACCCAATATTCTAAAAAAATAATTTCATCTATTTTTCCAACTTGATTAACCATCCACAAATAGCATCCTGCAACTTCTGAAATATGATCATCATGTCTAAAAATAGACTTGCGCCAAAAATAGCCTGCGGGCCCACTTAGTGAAGGCGACTCTTTTCACTAAGCTCATCATCTTGTTGAATCTCAAAAACATCAGCAAGAATTTCTCCAACTCTTAAATGATAACCTAAATTTGGCACAAAATCGAATGAAACAACAGGCAGATCAACATCGCAGCGAGAGAAGTTTTGATGTAGGAGATTGGGTATTTTTACGGCTAAAACCATATAAACAAATGTCCCTCAAGCAAGCTAAGAAGGATAATAAGTGCAAAAATGCAACAAGATGATGGAGCTTAGTGAAATGAAATCGCCTTCACTAAGTGGGCCCGCAGGCTATTTTTGGCGCAAAGTCTATTTTTAGACTATGTCTATTTTTAGACATATGGAGCATGGTCTAGGAGTTGCAGTATGCTATTCTTGGATGATTGGTTGAGTTGGTAAAAATATATGGACCTCTATTTTTAGACATACAGGTCGAAGTCTATTTTTAGACTGCCTGTCTAAAAATAGGTCAGTCAAATATTATTAGCCCATAATAATATTTGGACTCTAAACTTCAGTTTATTCTCTTACAGCACTTCAGTTGGAGCTACGGATGTGGCTCATGCATCTGACAGAAGGAATTACGCTATTCCTTGGGGTTTGGTGAGCTCATGCATGGTTGACTTCAGTTAGGACTTCAGTGGCAGAAGTTTGGTGGAGTTGATGAGACAGTTGGTGGAGTTGTGTTCGGTTTAACTTAGTTGAACTAGTTGAGATTAGTTTAACTAGTTAATCAACTAGTAATGAGTGGAGTGAATTAAATATTATTTAATTCACTAATTATTAACTCATTATTCAACTCAAGAACACATCAGTTCACTACAGTGCATGGACAGTTCCGTGGAGACCAGTGGAAGAGGTAGATGAAAGGGTGAGTTTGCTATTAGTTGCGACAGCAGTTGTGCATGAGATTTTCACAAGCATTGGAGGAGATTGCCAATGATGATTGCGCAGTTGGAGCCAGTGAGATTCGAACTTGGATCTCTCATTAGACCAGCCTCGATTGCGCAATAGAGGTAGGCAATTAGTGGATGAGTTTTGAACCTGTGACTTGTTCAAAACCAAGCTAGTTTGTGTGTAACTTTTGGAGACAGTACTGAGTACTTGTGAGGAGTATTGTATTGAGATTGTTACATGTTTCTCTTCTATTATAATATACAAATAGTTGGGGGTTTTCAGCTATAAGCTTTCCCCATTACATATTGTGTTTATGTGCGCATGCGACTGTTTCTATTTCCGCAAATTGATGATTGATTGTAGAAGAGATTATGTGTTGCATATGAATTCGAATTAGTATGTGATCGGGATAATCTCGGTGGATAAATCTTCATTATTCAGCAAATTTCTACATAATTGTTAAAATTACACCATGGTCGCACAATGTGTTGCAAAATATTGGTACTATGGCATACAAGTGGAGCTTCCTGCTTCGAGTGCTTCGAGTTTTCATGTTTCATGCTTAAAGGTTATAGGTGAAAATGCTTTATGCTCCGAGTTCAAAAAATATTTCATAAGAACTTGATGAGAGGAAAAATCATATTGGAACTGGAATTATATCCCACGAAACAAGAACTCTCCTCCTCGACGACTACGAAATCTATCAATTTCAGAGTATCTCATTAAGTGGAAGAACTTACCCACTAAAGATTCTACATGGGAGGATGAGAATTTTATACAGAAGCACCCAGAGCTACTCAAGCATTGAGGACAACACTTTTTTGAAGGAGAGGAGCATGTTAGGTCCCTATATAACTAGTTTAGTCAGTTATTGTTATTAGTGTAGCCCCCTTATTGTTATTTTGTACCCTTGTAACCCCAGTATTCTTATTGTTGTGACCTTGCATTATTATTGTTAGGTCGGCTAGGATTATATTGTGGCCCCATAGACTCCTATATATAGAAGGAGGTTTTGGTAATTTTTATTGTTAAGTCTGTACCTTACATATTTTTTCCACCTATACTAAGCCTTTTTTCCCCCATTTTTTGACCTCTTTTTGCTCTTTAACTATACCTAGTCTGGCTATGTCATCTAATTTTAGCTAAAAAGTGTATCATAGGCCTAATTTATGTTGAAAAAACATTATAAGTGTCATTTTATATAATTTTGAGCATTCTTTGAACTGGTTGTGTCATTATTTCATTACTACTCTAACTAGGCTTGGACTCATGCGCAGATTTGTTAGATTCAAATAGTTCCGCCAATCCTGCAGATAGCTCATACAGCCAATATTCCTACAGCCATTCCATATTTCCTGCAGATACGTCGATTTCTTGCAACCACCTCAAAATCCTGCAGTGAGATCGACAAACAGTTTAAGTCGTGCAACAGAAATGATCTAATCCATGCCTTGAGTCATGGATTAGACCCAACAGCAGTTTACCTTCTCAATTTGTATCTGTATTATGGGTTGTAGGCTTAGTTTAGTAATCTGTTTTGTTCAAAGCCAAATATGGGCTGCCAGAAATGTATAAATCGGATGTAATTTGCTTATACAGGGAGTTCTTGGGTTGGGTTGGAAGCTATTGTTACAGAGCACGATATTAGATTGTAATCAACTATTATTTCAGATTATTAAAATTGTTTATGTTCTGTTTATTTTCCTGAGCAACTTCTTTAATCTTTGAAGGATTTGTCAGTGAAGGAGGGCCCCCTTCGCTTACAACTCCCGCAGTAGAGTGTGTGTTTATTTCTGTTTTAATTATGCATTAATAATTTCCTGTAACAGCTAGTGTTTTCTTTTTGTATTTCCTACAACAAAATGTAGATTGGTTAAGTGAATTAATATTTTATGTTGATGAGCTCTTTTCATTTGGCCAATGCTTGGATTCATGCTTTTTTTAAGTTTGATTCTTGATTGGGATTGATTTCTTTTATATTTCCTACATCAATATCAGCAAACACAAGTTTTATAGAGGGATGATATATGTCGCTCCATAACCATTGTTGCAATAGTATTGATACAGGAAAGCAGCATGAGTTGTTGATTAATGTTGTTTGATCTTTATCTTTTCACGATCAATATCAAAAATCTTAAGTGCTATAGAGGGATGATATATGCCACTCCATAGCCTTTGTTGCGATAGTATTGACACGAGAAAAAAGCATCAGTTTTTATTTGTATATTTAATTAACACTTGCAGTAATCAGCCTACATATACTGCGCACTGCATCTCATTAGTTTACCTTCTTGGGTTGATAATTTATATTGGAAAATTATAGAGGTATAATTTGACTCAACATTTTGGCGTCGTTGTCGGGGAGGTGCTAAGGGATGATACTGAAAGTGTTTTAGTTTTATTTTGTTGATTTTTTTTTCTTTTCAGGACTGGGGGAGTCGAAGTGCAAAGATGCAAGGAAAATCCTATGCACCCAAGAGGTCAAACACTCGCCAAAGCTGTGTCCATATTTTTTGGTAAGTTTTTATTTTTAATTTGTTTGAATATTAGATGAATAGGGTCCAATATTTTCTATATTTTTCGTGGTGGTGTGAGCACCATTCCATTTACTAATACACTGGAAAGAACAAGGAAATCTATAAGAAACAAGGCAGCAAAGAAGGAGGAATCCGAACAAGAGGTCTATAGTTCAGAACAAGTTGACCTTTCTACAGCAGAATCTTCTGTTGGAGAATATTCTTTTGATGCCCATATTGAATCTCCCCTTACAAGGAAGACCACATCTCTTCTCAGTGGTCAGCCTAAAGAAGAATTCCTTGTAAATCCTGTTAGAGAACCATAATTTTATACCATTGACTCTGAAGAATCTATAGCCATCCAAGATCTTACTCTTTCTTGGACTGACATGGCTCATTTATAAAGCACTGATGAGAATGAGGAGAAACTTGTCACATTTGAATTTCCTATCAAAGAGACTGGGGGAGCCACTCAAATGAAAAAAATTCCTCCCTCAGCCTTGCCTAACTTTCGTGGTGCCTCTAGTGAAGACCCTGATTCCTTCTTATTTGAGTTCGATGTACTCTACAGGAGCTATGACTATTCTTCCAATGCTCAAAAATTGAATCTTTTTCCTGCTACATTGAAAGATGCAACTCTCAGGTGGTTTATGGGGTTGGGATAAAACTCCATTGCAACTTGGGATGACATGAAGAAGGTTTTTTTGAAAAAGTAACAGGATTATTGCAAAACGAGGGATCTCAGGGAAGAAATATTTGGCATGACCCAGAAGGAAGGGGAAAGCCTCAAGGATTTGGTGGAAAGATTCCAATAAAATTTACAGAGATCTAAGATGAATCAATTGGACAAAGAGACCAAGAGGACCATTTTTCTTAGGGCCATCAGACCAGAATATATGGAGGTCTTAAATCTAATGGGAGCAGGCGATGTATCGAAGCTGAGTTATGATGATGTGTGTGAGCTTTGTAAAATATATTCAAGAGGAAACTCCAAGGTTGGAGGTGGACCAAGAGATCCTTCATCCAAGCTTGTCAAATCAATTGCCGGAGCTAGAGTAACCAGAGTTGAAATGGGTAATTTATTTGAAAATTTTAAAACTGATATTCTTAACACTTTATCTTCACAATTGGATGTTTTGCAGGCTAAGAAGAAACAGGAGGAACAGGATGAATTAGAGAAAGCCTTGGTGGTGTTCTGCTCCAAATGTAGGAAGAAACATGCTTTAAGGGAATGCCCTGTTGATAGTATCAAGGTATGTCAAATTTGTGAGGTTGAGCATTCCACTGATCAATGTCCTTCTCTGCCTAAAATTAAGGCAGCATACATAGTAGATCAAGGAGTTTTCAATGCACTTTATGCAATGGCACCTCAGAGACCATGGCAGCCACATTCTACAGGTATGTCACAGTCAAATTTTTAATTTCCTTATGCTCAAAATCAGATGTGGAATGTTCCAATGCCCTGGCAACCTTGGCCTCCTCAACTGCCTTGGCAGGGGAACTATTCTTATCCAACTACATAGAGTTTCCCACATCAAAAATTTATTCACAGCCCACACAGCAACATATGATATAACCACAACAACAGCTTCAACTAACTGCTCCACCAAATCAACCTCATCCCATGCAAATTCCTGCTCAACCAGTGTCTAACCCCAACATTAAAACCATCTGATCCACTCACAACATTGGATTGGTCACTTATCCCACTTTTCCTACCTATTGTATTGCATCCCGTCCACTGCAAGAATTTTTTGTCCCTGTCTTACAGGAATTTCCTGTGTATATGTAGGAAATGCTTGTTCCTGTGTTACAGGAGCTCCCTATACAGTTGTAGTAATTACCTATGCAGCTGCAGGAAATCAACAGGTCAGGAAGAGTGGTGAATCAGCCTGAAAGAATTGAGGAGATTGTAGAGGAAAATAACTTAGAGATGCCTAAAGAGGAAACCACACCTAAACCAGCAAAATCATTTACCTCAAGGCCACAAGAACCTTTCTCATCTCATATAGTCCAACCTCCTTTTCCAGAGAGGTTGGAAATGGAAATCAAAGCAAAACAACCCGAATTTGATCTTGTATCCGAACTAAGAAACATGTGCATCAAGATCCCATTACTGCAAGCAATAAAGGACATCCCAATATATGCTACAACAGTGAGGGAACTATGTACCAAGAAACCAGGGAGACAAAAGAAAGAACCCTCCACCATTCAAGTAGGTGGAAAGCTTGAAAGTTTAATGTCTACCGGATTTGTTACTGAAAAATATGCGGTTCCAGGAATCCCTGTGTTTACCACCTTTATCAATGGATATCCCATAAAGAACACTTCGATTGATTTAGGTGCAGCCATCAATGTGATGACTATGGAAACTTTGCCTCATATAGGATCCTTTGACTTGTTACCCACTCCTACCATGTTAGAATTAGCAGATAGGTCTGAGGTAAAGCCAGAGGGTGTTTTAGAAGACATTGTCATATCATATATTCATGGGAGTATCCTGCATATTTTTATGTTCTTCAACCTAAAACTAACTTGGGAGGGCATCCATTGATCTTGGGGAGATCGTGGTTAGCTACGGAGGATGCCTAAATAGGGTGTAGATCTGGAAACATTACTATCACTCATGGGGCTGAAATAAAGCACATTAACTTGTACCCCCCTACTAAACTCCTCTTGAGATCAGAAAACACACAATGGGTTGAAAAAGAGGAAGAAGTACATGATTCGGAAGGTACCTTAGCAGTTTTAACAATAGCCCAAGCCATGAGTCTTAAGGAAAATTCTGAAGAAGATCTGATAAATTGTTGTATTTCTAATCTTGATTTCCCGCAGCAGTTAGAAGGACAATCTAGTCATAATTTATATATCATTACTGATCTGTAGGATTTTTATGAACATAGTTTAGCTTCTGAATTACATTCAACCCTCTTATCTTTATTTCCTACATATTCAATGTCTGAATGGGGGAGTAAGGTAGTAGAAATTTTTTCTGAAAAATCTTTAAACTTTAATTCCGCCTTAACTCCTGAACAAGAAAAGAAATTAATACAAACATTGAGAAATTTTTCAGACACATTTTCATGGGAATATACCAATATGAGAGGAATTCACCCAAACACATGCATTCATGACATTTATATAAAATAAATTCTAGGCCCGTAAGACAACCACAAAGGAGGATGAACCCTACTTTAAGAGAAATTGTAAAAGATGAATTACAAAAGTTGTTAAATGTAGGATTCATCTATCCTATTTCAGATTGCCAGTGGGTATCCCCACTAGTCATTGTCCCCAAGAAAAATGGTAAATGGAGAGTGTGCGCAGATTATATGGAATTAAACAAAGCTACATTAAAAGACCATTTCCCTTGACCGTTTATAGACCAAGTATTGGACACTTTAGCAGGGAAAACGTCAGTTTCCTTCCTAGATGGATTTAGTGGATATAATCAGCTTAGGATAGCTCCATAGGATCAGGAAAAGACAACATTTACATGTCTTTAGGGTACCTATTCATACAAAGTCTTACCATTTTTTCTATACAACGCATCAGCCACATATTAGCAGGCGGTCCTTGGTATTTTCTTTGATATTTTGCATGAATGCGTAGAATTTTATATGGATGATTTTACAGTTATGGGTGATACTTTTGAAGAAGCTTTACTTAATCTTGAAAAAAATTTGCAGAGATGTAGAGAAACTAATCTTTCATTAAGTAATGAAAAATGTTTTATGATTATGACTGAAGGTATTGTTTTGGGTCATCATGTTTCTACTGCAGGAATCAAGGTTGATCCAGCAAATATTGAGTTTATTATAAAACTACCCCCACCAACTAATCAAAAGGGAGTTAGAAGTTTTCTTGGACATGTATGTTACTATAGGAGGTTTGTTGAAAATTTTACAAAGGTAGCCTCTCCCGGTTATTTAAATTGTTGACTAAAGAATCTGAATTTCACTGGAATGATGAATGTCAAGCTGCATTTGATAAACTCAAGGAAAACCTTTCTTCAGCACCTGTCTTACGAGGCCCAGATTGGAATTTTCCTTTTCATATTTCCACCGATGCCTCTAATTCGGCCATATTGGAGCAGTAGTGGGTAAAAAGGAGGACCCTGTCACCCGTGCTATCTATTTTTTCAGTAAAAATTTAACTCATGCAGAACTAAATTATACAGTGACTAAAAAAGAGTTACTTGTTGTAATTTACACTATTAATAATTTTAGACATTACATCACGGGTTATGAAGTTTTTTTTCACACAGAACATTCTGCTATACGTTATCTCATGAATAAACCAATCACTAATGGCATAATTACTAGGTGGTTGTTGCTGCTGCAGAAATTTGACATCATGGTAGCAGATAGGCCAGGAAAAGAAAATTAGGTAGCTGATTTCTTATCTAGGCTTAATTATGTAGGTGAGGATGTTCATGTTAATGATAACTTTCAAGATGAAAACCTATTTTCCATCTCTGTTAAAATATCTTTCTTTGTAGAAATGGACAATTATCTTCCTACAGGGAAGTTTCCACCTTACTTTTCATCTAATCAGAAAAAGAGAATCATTAGGAAAAGTGTTGATTATTCTTGGATTAGGGAAGATCTTTTTTTCACAGGAGCTGACTTGATTATTCGTAGGTGTGTTAGAGAAGATGAGATCTATGACATCTTAAGAGCCTGCCATGATGAACCATATGGAGGACACTTCATAGGCAAGCAGACAACTTACAATATCCTTCATTCAGGTTATTACTGGCCAGACCTCTTCAAGGATTCAGAGGAGTTTGTTCGAAAGTGTGATAGCTACCAAGAATGGGGCGGCCTGTACAATCAGATGAGATGCCTTTGCAGCCACAGGTTCTCATAGATCCATTCAAGAGGTGGGATCTTGACTTTGTAGGTCCCATCAACCCCCCATCCAAAGGTAAGAATTATATTTTAGTATGTATTTATTATTTGACAAAGTGAGTGGAGGAAAAAGCACTACCTAGAGCAACGGAAAAAGCAGTGGCATAATTTCTTCTCTCATATTTTTGTAAGATTTGGAGTACCTAGGGAAATAGTTACTGATCAGGGTGCTCAAATTGTATCTAATATTATGTAGGAAATTGTACAAAAATATCATATTTCCCACCGGAATTCCACCCCTTATCATCCACAGGCCAATGGGCAGGTGGAATCAACCAACAAGGTGCTGGAAACAATCCTTACCAAAACAGTTCAATTACATAAGAAGGATTGGTCTAACAGACTTCTTGAGGCTTTGTGGGCTTACCGAATCACATGGAGGGGTACCACTGGTTTTTCTCCATATGAACTAGTGTATGGAAAACAAGTTTTGTTGCCCATTGAATTTCAGATCAAAACCTTTAGAATGGCATCGTAATTGGGTATGAACTTCGATGAAGCACAATAGCAGAGAATCTTGCAGCTCAATGAATTAGATGAGATTAGGCAAGATGCTTTTCAGCATCCTGACTTGATCCAACAACAAGGGGCTAAATGGCACGACATATACATCAAAAAGAAGCAGTTCAAAGAGGGAGGCTGGGCATTGTTGTATGATTCTAAATCTAAAAACTATAAAGGGAAATTTAACACACATTGGCTAGGACCCTATGAAATTGAGAAAGCTTTTGATAATGGATCTATTCGGATTAAAACTATTGATGATGAGAATGTTACCTTCCTAGTGAACGAGCATAGTCTCAAGCTATACCAAAAACCCCAATCCAAGGAGGAATTTGTGGAGGAAATTGTGAAGAAGAAAGAGCTGGAGATGGTAAGGGAAGGGATCCTTCCTTCCACTATCTCTTCCTGATTTTCCTCCTGATGCAATGAGCTCACTCTGTTCCTCCTCGTGCTCGATAAACCATGAGAGGGATGTCTATTGGGTATAGGTTTATTCCTTTTTTTCGGGCCCAATGGACTATTTACAGAAAAGGAACCCCTTGGAATATTCTTTTTTAGTATTTCAGACTCTCTAAAATTGAAATCTGGCGAGCATGGACTGCCCTGGGCTCGTTAAAAACATAGGTCACTAGATCCCTTGGGATCCTTTCAATAAATTTGTTTTTCTAGTTAATCTATTGATTGCTCGTGTTGGACTGATGTGGGATTTATTAAGGCCTTCCTTCCAACAATTCTGGCCCATCGACATCAGCAAATTATCTGGGTACAAGATTAGAGCCTTATGATGCCTTGAAGCTTGTATACCACAATAACAGGCTATCTCGCTAGTGGTAATGGAGAATCATTATGGCTTCTTTACTACTGGATCCTACAGGGGGTTTGACAACAACTCATATATTCACACCTGATAGGATGCATCAGGGTACCTTGGTCCTCACTCTCATTAATGGTGATGGACCTCACATTGGTTAACAGTTGACCCCAATGATTGGTAATCCAATGATCCCATTGCACATTCAACATCGACACATTCATTCATGTGCAATAGACTATACACAATGGGTGGAGAGAGTGGGTCCTACAGATTCAGCTTCAATTCCTGCAGAATGTTCAGTAGTTGCAGTTTTGACTTCCTGAAGAATGTTCACAGTTATTTTAATTCTTGCAGAATGTTCATTAGTTGTAGTTCAATTCCTGAAGAGTATTTAACAGTTATTTCTGTAGAATGTTTAACAGTCGTAGTTTTGATTCCTGCAGAGCATTCAACAGCCAGTTCTTAATTCCTGCAGAACAATTGTTAGACACAGCAACACCTAGATTTCCTGAAAAGACAAGAGAAAAAAAAAATCATTAAATAAACATATATTAAAATCATGTAATAAACTATTAAAAATTCATTATGTGGTTAAGGTCATGGATTATATGTCTGATGTAATAGGTTATCATTGCAAGAGCAGGATACGTCATCAAGGACAGGATCATTGGAGTAAGCGGTAATGTACAGTCGGTGATAAGGCTCTCGAGGTAAAGGTATAATGACACTTAATTTTTCATTTTTTTATATATCTAAGGCTATGGTAACCCTTTGCAGCCATGGGCCATTACAACATTAATTCCATGACCTGTCATCATTTTACTAGCAGTGTTTGTACTTTTGAGATTTATCATGCAGGTCGGATCATGATAGCAATCATGATCACGACCTGCCACCAAAAAATATCTGTGTTTTCTATTTATTTCCTCTCGTTGTCGAATTGTTGCATAAGTCTCAAACCACATTCCCGCAACCCGCATTTTCTCTGTTTTGTTTGTCCGTAATTTCCTTGTCCATATTTTCTCTTCCTGTCCATTTTTCTCCTCTGCCATGACTAAGACTCGAGCCCCCATCAGATTCAAGCCTCAGAGTCTCGCGCCACTAGAATCTGATCCTCACAACAAGGCGAGAATAGAAAAGGCGGGATGGTTTCCCTTCTTTCAAAGGTTCGGCAGGCATGATTCTGAAGTAACCAAATATTTTGCCTTGAACTTAAACGGGGACAAAGCACAGGTGGGGAACATCCAATTCAAGCTAACAGAAGAAATAGTGGCAAGGGCATGTGGGATTCTGCAAGATGGAGAGCGGTGGTTTAAAAATTGTCGCTTCAACAAAGACATGTGTGCGGATTTCCTGAAGAAGAACCATTCGAATCCCAACTAGAGTAAGGGGATTCTGCAAGAATTCTTTAGGCATAAGTACCGTCAGTTACTATTTTTCTTGCAGAAATATGTTACATGTGAAGGCTGGTTCGTCCTTGCTTTTCTGTTTCATATCAAGCTTCTTGGACAATTCTGGGACAAACCTTTAAATTTTACCTATTATTTGAAAATGTCGTTGATCAAGATTTCCTCGGCCACAAAAGAGAGGGTTGCCCACATAGAGGAAAACCTCTACCATCACGGGTTGGTAAAGATTATTCTGGTGGAGGTCCTGTGGAAACATGAGAAGACCTGGGATGATTTTCTGCAAGAAAATCATTTTGTGGAGGATGGATATTCTGACTCTTTAGGGGTCCAAGAAGAGAAACCCGTAGAGAAGCCAAAAAAGAAACCGCGGACGCGTGGACCAAAGGTGGAAAAAGATGACAAGGATGATGAAGTTGTGGTGACCAATGAAACTTCTAGGAAGAGCTCTCAGCAGAAGGGTCCTTTGGCCCCTGCAAAACGGTATACCAGAAGCCAGGCTGCTCAGCTGGCCATCAAGGATACAGCCAAAAAGGGGGCACCAACTAAAAATCAAAAGACAAAGAACTCCCGCGGCCAGCCCAAGGGAAAAGAAAAGGTGAACCCTGATACAGTCAGTTACAAGGACATTGTGTCCTTTCCAGAACCCTCGCTACAGGAAAGTCATAACGAAGCCATGAAGTCGCAGGATTATGTGAGCATGCCCCAATCCTCACAAGGGCATAATGAGGGAGTGATGACCCCATTAAAAAATAAATCTCAACAAATGCTAGAGGAAACTATCAGAGAAATTACCCTTTCATAATGAGTCTTGAAAGCAGAGAACACGGCTCTAAAAGAAAATAGTCGCAAGATGCAGCAGGAGCACGAAGAGTGGCACGAAAAGGCAACCCGCATCATGAAGAAGAAGCAGGCCCAGATCGACCACCTAAATTGGAAGATTGAGCAGTATAGAGGACAGATTCAAGCAGAATCTAGTTGGGCTCAGTTAGATCACCTGGCTACAGTGGTTGCGGCCCAGGTGAAAAACTAGCTTTCTGTTGAAGACTGCTTCAGTTTTGCTTGCATAGGGACATGCAAGAGTTTTGGTGTGGGGGAGATGTTAAGTCTGAACTTCACCTATTTTTTCCACCTATACTAAGCCTTGTTTCCTCCATTTTTTGACCTCTTTGTGC
The DNA here is from genome assembly GCA_034641835.2 of Pinus albicaulis. Taxonomy (NCBI): domain Eukaryota; kingdom Viridiplantae; phylum Streptophyta; class Pinopsida; order Pinales; family Pinaceae; genus Pinus; species Pinus albicaulis. The sequence goes on from CM076575.1 coordinate 363,782,223, forward strand.
TCTTTAATTATACCTATTCCGGCTATTTCATCTAATTTTGGCTAAAAATGGTATCATAGGCCTAAGGTATGTTGAAACAACATTAGAAGTGTCATTTTATCTAATTTCAAGCATTCTTTGAACTGGCTATGTCATTATTGTATTACTACTCTAACTAGCCGTGGACTCATGCGCAGATTTGTTAGATTCAAACAGTTCCGCCAATCTTTCAGACAACTCATACAGCCGAGATTCCTACAGTCGTTCCAGATTTCTTGCAGATACGTCGATTTCCTACAACCACCTCAAAATCCTGCAGCAAGATCGACAGACAGTTTCAGGCACGCAAAAGAAATTATCTAATCCATGCCTTCGGTTATGGATTAGACCCAACAGCAGTTTACCTTGTCAATCTATATCTGTATTATGGGTTGTAGGCTTAGTTTAGTAATATGTTTTGTTCAAATCCAAATATAGGCTTCCAGAAACGTATAAATCGAATGTAATTTGCTTATACAGGGATTTCTTGGGTTGGGTTGGAAGCTGTTGTTACAGAGCACAATATCAGACTGTAATCGACTATTATATCAAACTGTAATCGACTTTAATCATTTATGTTCTGTTTATTTTCCTAAGAAACTTCTTTAATCTTTGAAGGAGTTGTGAGTGAAGGAGGGCCCCCTTCGCTCACAACTCCCACAATAGAGTGTGTGTTTATTTCTGTTTTAATTATGCATTAATAATTTCCTGTAACAGCTAGTATTTCCTTTCTGTATTTCCTACAGCAAACTGTAGACTGGTTAAGTGAATTAATATTTTATATTGATGAGCTCTTTTCATTTGGTCAATGCTTGGATTCATGCTTTTTTAAGTTTGAATCTTGATTGGGATTGATTTCTTTTATATTTCCTGCATCAATATCAACAAACACAAGTGTTATAGAGGGATGATATATGCCACTCCATAACCATTGCTGCAATAGTACTGATACAGGAAAGCAGCATGAGTTGTTGATTTTTGTTTGATATTTATCTTTCCATGGTCAATATCAACAATCTTAAGTGTTATAGAGGGATGATATATTCCACTCCATAGCCTTGCTGCGATAGTATTGACATGGGAAAGAAGCATTAGTTGTTATTTGTATAGTTAATTAACACTTGCAATAATCAGCCTGCATATACTGTGCACTACATCTCATCAATTTACCTTCCTGGGTTGACAATTTATATTGGAAAATTATACACGTATAATTTTACTCAACATGTATCATCCAAGAATTGTTCATTTATGTAATGTATTGGAGGTTGCCCCCTTGAAGTGGTTGATTTCTAAGGCGTTTCTCTCTATTTTCTTCTATTTTTTTGAGATGGTTTCATAACAAAAAACCATCGATAGATCCTCCCCCCCACCCCCCCAAGGAAAGCTTGTTAAATAGGTACTTTAAGTCTAAATGGTTTTTGTATAGCTTAAATTTGTTTCCCTTAGTGCCTAAATTTCTCAAGTGCATATACCATTTCTATCCCTTCTCTTTCAATCATAGTGTAATTATGTTCATCCATTAACATTTTGTGACTAGAAAAGGCAATACGTTGGTTGACCTCTCCTTCTCCTAGTCGAGCCAAGATTTCTCCTAATGCAATCAAAGAAGCATCAACGTGCACGTGGAACTCCTTGCTCCATTCTGGGAAAGCTAAAATAGGTATTGAAACCACTTTTTCTTTCAAAGTATCTAAGGCTCATTGGCACTCCTCAGTCCACTAAAATTATACTCCCTTCTTCAATAGCCTCTCCATAGGTGTTGTGACCTTGGTATATCCCTGTATCAATTTCCAATAGTATCTTGTGTGGCCCAAAGTGGATCTTAGCTTTCATACTATAGTAGGATGTGACAAATACACAATAATAGCAATATTCATTGGGTCTATTAGTAACCCATGTTTTCATACAACATGTCCTAGTAAGATACCAAAAGGGGCACAAAATATACATTTATTAAGATTTAGGGAAATCTGTAATCACCTACACTTGTTTAACATCAATCACAACACATCAATATGTTTTTCAGTAGACTAAACATTGTCTAGTCATCTAAATAGACTTCTAAAAAATTATGCATTAATTCCATAAATTTTTCTTCCATTATACTATAGAATATTTTTGGTGCATTTTTCAGACCAAACGACATTACAATGTACTAGAAACAAGCCCTTTATCTCACGAAAGTGCTTTTATGCTGATCCTCTTTGGCGATCTGCTCTTGGTGATAACACAAAAATCCATTAGTGAAAGAGTATACCTCTTAGCCCCCAACATTCTCTAGAATCTCATTTTTGAATGGTCTAGGAAAGGGACCATGTGCATAGAGATCGTTCAACTTCCACAGATCTACACAAATCCTAATTTCACTTGTTTTCTTATTTTGAAACAACATTGGACTAAACCACTCTAATTCGTGCATCAGCTCGATGATCCCTTCCTTTAGCAACTTCTCGAATTCTTGCATGACCTTCTCCTTGTAAATGGGATTCATTTGGTAAGGTATTTTATTTATCAAGCCAGACGCTTTAGGGATGTTGCAATCATTATCTACATATCCTTTATCATCATTTCTCCCAAATCTCCCACAATCCCTTTCATTTATTTGAACATATTAGGGAAAATATCTTGATAATTATGCAGTAAGTCTGTGACCTTCTCAACATTATCCTTAGTCCCACTAATATTAGATAGCATCCATCTTAGGACATTTTTCAGTCCCAATATTAACCTTCTTTATTTTGACGGGTTTCGTATACTCCTTGAATTGTAATGGTAGTCCCTCTACCACACACTTTCCCTCTAATTATGGAATTTGTATATTACAAGGATCCTCATTGTCCTCTCCTCCCTTTTCTACCACAATGTAACATTCCAATAATTCTTATACCTGTTGTAGGTGTTGATGTGTGTCACATAATGGTCCATCTCTGATTCTATTTGGATCATCCTCCGCAAATATTTTTCATCGCAACACCTTTAGAGCCTCCTCTAGCACTAGTTCCTTTACTTGAAATTTGAATGTAGCCTTGAAATTTTTTGCCACTCCATCCCAATTTTGGATTCCTTTACACACCTCCAAATCGATGTACTAGTTAGTTGGAATGACGTCCAAGGTTTGGATAAATCGATATACAGATTCCTGATGTAGTACAATATCTCTCGTCCATGATGTGACACGCTTCTTTAGGTGGGTCCTAGGGCAATCCACACCTGAGTATTTTTCTCTGGGGACCAAAAATTTGGTTCCTAACCTGGCTTTCCACAATTATTTACATAGTCTCCACCCCACGACTGTCTCCTTATGTGCATCCCACCACCTGTCTAGTGTAGTGTGCAACGCAACACCCAACACAAGAATCCTCTGACACTATGGTACCTTCTCTTAATACTCTCAAAAAACTTAAATATACCTCCGACAACCCATAAAATCAAGGTGCATTATTCACCTCACTCCCTATCTAATGCACCATCCTCCTAACATGTGTGTATCTTCTAGGGTTGACTTCATGCAACCGCTTATGCCAATTCTCTAAGGCCGCTTCTAAATCATATGCATAGGACCTTATGTTTCCCCAACTTAGCACTTCCTCAGCTGTTAGGTTTACATGGTCTTCCTATTGATTTGTAACTTGATAAATATTATGTAGGTCCTCCAAACTAATCTCACTCTTCATAGCCTCCACATATTGATCCCCCTCCCACGGAGCTAATGGTGAGATGGCCTGAATATCTCTTCCCTCAAAGATCATATTCCTCCTCTTTAAATTGATAATTACCTGGTTATCAAAGGCCAGTCAACCCCTAGAAGAGTTGGATAGGGATTGGTATCATCCATGATTTAGATTGCTGATGGGACATGGTATTGCATCAAGGATGTTGCGACTCCCAAAGCTCTCAACTTAAATTATCAACGCGAGGTTTGTACAAACTTAGAGGTGACAGTGTTATATGCATAGTAGGTCAAGTTCTACTCATATCACCCTTAGTCATTGGATCATATCAAGGGAAGTAGATACCACTACTTCAGCTAATAAACAAAGTGAATTTTTGAGGAAAAAAAATAAAAACATGCCCTAATTGCAAGGAAATGAGTATTAGCCTAATTTCATAAATGAAAGTACCATTCATTAAATGTAGAGACTACGTGTAACTGTAGGAAAGGAAAAGGCTACACTAGTTGTAGAAATAAACCATGCTAATATATTTGCAAACTAATAAAATCAATGTTCTACTTGCATGAATAAGTAATCTAACTACAAATTGCTTGAGAAGAATAAATTCAGTCTACAACACATAACTAGAGAATTCAAAAAAGCTAATTTTAATCTACTCCTTGTTTTTTGTTTGTAGTGGAGGAAGGATGGTTTTGGAGTGGTATTGGTGTCTCCCTAATCATGGAATCAAATACTAGGGGTAATTACTCAACTTCAATATGAAAAATTCAAGATCCTAAGGAAAAACTGGTTGAATCTGGATAGTGCGACAAGACTGCTACAGGAAACTCCATTTTGCTACAGGAACGGATCTGAGAGATTTTTGAGGGCGAGGATGGTGTTATGAAGGTGGATGAGGTTGGATGAAGGATTTTTGAGGTGTTTTTTCCAATCTCAGCGCCCCTCGGAGGCCCATATTGCACAAAATTTCATGCCCACAGTGTCCTTCATTAACCCTAAAAAGATGATTTCGATGGTAGAGGTTGAGAGAAGTATGAGGTGTCTAGGAGGAAGATGGAATTGTCTAAGTGGATGTGGATGAGTGTGCCAACCCTTGCAAGTCACTGGAAGCTCCTACAGATTAGAAATCAAGGACATACATCAATATTTCAGTGAAATTAATCAAAGTAGAAAGGATGAGTTGAAATTTATTTCTTCAAGATCTATTCTATCCTACAACATGCATCTAATATATTTGCCAAATCATGTTGTTAACTTCTAAAGTGAAGAAACCAAGCATGTAAAATAATTTCAATCCAAAACCTAGCAATTTCCTTGAAATCATAAACACACATTTTTGGCTTGTTGTTGTAGACTCTTCAACCACACTTCCCATAATAGAAGTGGTGATCAAACCTGCGGCTAAAATTTTTACAATATAATTCCTACTTAAAAAAGGAAATAAATAAAACAATTGAACAAGAACAAGGAAAGAATACATGATAGGGAGATAAAACTTATGGGTTGGGCCCTAACCCAAGGGTTTCAACCCTCCTAATATAACTCATATGAAAACCAACAAGGGACCTTTCATTGATAGAAAATAAAGTTCCAATATGTAATCTTAGAATGAAGATAACAGTCTCAAGTACTCAGCCTACAATAGCTCTTCCTCGCTCCAAGAATTCAAATCCTAATGAGACCTTAGGATTATTTATTTATACAAAAATTCACTGAGGGGCAACTACCTTGAGAGGAGGAATATTTGGACTCAAGTTGAGTTGGGGAGTTAATGTAGTGGACAAGCCTTCAATATTCTCTCTAGATTCCTCCAATGAGCCCATTCATAGTAAATGTCTCCAAAAATGCTTCTCTTTCTGGCATATTAACCACATTAGGCCATGAGACATGCACCCTTTAGTATCCCTACTAAGCACGTTATGTCTACAAATATAAAGTAATGAGAGAAAAATAGAGTTTAAAGGTTGGAAGATAGCACAATGGGCCTAAAATTATACATATTGCTAGGACCCACCATCACCCCCTTGTTAAAGGTGTTTCTTACCCTTTGAGAAACTCAGTCACTGATGTGAACTTCATGCATGGTCTTGGTGGCCTCTTTGACATCCCAAGACATCTCAGATGGTGATCTTTCTTATGGATAGAACCCTGCAATTTGTTCTATGTATGTGCACTCCATTTGTTCTAATGCCTAGTCTCTTCTCTCCTATATGAACAACAACAAGGGAAGGTTGAGTTTGATCCCTATCCAATTGATCTTTAACCTTTGTGTGATCCTTTTGAAGAGTTGGGTTCTTTCCAGGGCATTCCTTAGTCTTTCAAGAGAGTGATAATCCCTAATTTGCAAGTTGTGAGGAATATCATTCCATCTCCTTTGGCAAGCTTGCAATATTTCAGTCCCCAACAACCTAAAGGTGTACTCGAAGTGGAGGATAGATTGTTCCTATGTTGCCATGTACCGATGGGTCAATTTGGGATTGGTGGAGATGATGTTGTCGTTATTGATGACAGCCTTGGGGCTTACTAATTCTACTCTTATGTACAAAGGCTCATTTTCTTCTTTAATAATCACCCTCTTCACTTCCTCAGCCCTTGTTTCTTCATGGGTCAACCAAGAGGCTAGTGCCATTAGTTGCATGTCCCCCAATATTGAGTTGGCATCCCAAAATTTCATGTCTGTGAGGATCATATTATGAATATAAAACTCATACATTTCGGCTATGTCCTCAGTACTTACCTTCTAACAAAATTCAATGAACTTCATGTAGTCTTAGAATGGTAGAGAGCCATATCGTGCTAACTTTTTTATCTGGAATTGCAGCCACTTATCCTTGAGGAAGATGGCATAGTACTTTGATGGTTTCCTACATTGTATGGCTTCCATGGATAAAATTTCCATGGTGGCAAGTTCTACCTCTTTTTCTTGAAGTTTCTCCCTAATCCTATTGTTTTATGAATATAGTTTATCCTTCATGACTAACTCCCTTAGCCTTAAGACATTCAATTCCTTGCTCATTTGATGCACTTTTTACTCCGTGAGGTCTCAAATAAGATTTTTATTGCAAATTTGGTGGGCATAATTCTCCCATCCTCAATGAATGTGTAATAGGATTCAATATCAGGTTGTGGATCAGGCTCTTAGAGTTTCTAGAGGCCTTCTTATTCCCATTTTGATGTGGTTTCCCCTTCCCATAGCGTTCCATGTTTCTAATCTAGCAGTTATGTTCCTTCCTGTGTCAGCACTATTTTTGTTTGTAGCTCCTTTGTTTCCTCATGTAGCTCCTCTACCTTCTCCTGTAGGAAAGTATCTTGTGCTTTGAGCCTCTTAGATGTGATTGATCTAGTGTTGGGCCTCCCTATGGGTGGAAAAGGTTGTTTACCCTTGGCTTTAGGGGAGGGGACCTCCTCGTTCTTTCCTTCACCAGGTCCCAATTATTCTTTTTGGCTTACTGACTCATCAATGGTGATGTGGACTATTGAAGGAGGTTGAGGCTTCCCTTGCTTTATCCTAGTGTTATTTCTCTTCTTAAAGTACAAGGGACCTTGCTTCGGTTGCCTTCTCTTAGGCTTGGCAGGTTTGCTAACTGTGGGAAAAGTAGCAGCCACCTCTTGTTATGTGTTCCCTGATGAGAGGCTTGTTTATTTCCCTTTTTATCATATCCTTTGAGATCTAGAGGAATCCTCGGGGGTCTCCTCCTCTGCGCATCCCTCTTCTTCCTTTTTCTCTTCTTCCTTTGTATTTTCTTCTTCTTTTTTTTCTTCTTCCCTACCCCCAACACTAGATGTTGGTGTCTCTTCTTGTTGTGTGGATGTAAGGGTTTCTGTCTCAATGAAGGCCTCCCTATCCATGTCCACTGTTGGGGTCCTATGATTTGGCTTATTGGCAAACCAAATGACAAGGCAACATATAAACCAAGCTTTAGAGCTCTAGGACCTAGCCCTCCTAGTCTCAAAGAGGGATATCTCAATATGTTTGTGGGATATAGATTTTATGCTTAAAAAGGGTTGATTTTAGGCTAGTTTTGAAGTGCAAATTCGTTTGTTGGTTGGTTGGACAGAGATGATCTAGGCAACATAAATAGAGTGTGAAAATCTACAAGCCATTGGGCAATGGAGTCATATGGAAGACTAAACAGTTCGGATTGATGAATTTGGGGAACCAAAGGGAAAATCTAACTTGGTTAATGGATCTATGAAATCATATAGATGAGATGAGATGAACATCAAGGATTTGGAAGGAAAAGTAGAGCTTTAAGGGTTGTTTAAGGCTCCTTAATTATGTATACCTTTCAACAAAGGGACTTGCAACACTTATCTAACATAAAGAAATACTCAATAGTCAGGGCTAACCATGAATTCTACCAACATACTTTACGCAAATAACATATACAAGATAGACTTTTAAGCAAGACAAAGAAGGAGAGGAACACTCTATATCTTCTAATTGTTTCACTTAAAGGAATTAGAAAACATATAATAAACACAACTAATTACATTCATAAAAGGGGGAATGCCCAAGCATCTAAGACTGCAATTATAAGATCTTCAAATATGACTATCTCAGCAAGAAACAGAGGGTAAGATCAGAAAAATCCTCCCTTCCAAGCTGCAGACAATGGCGTTTGAAGGATGATTTCAAGAGTAGTTTTCAAGAAGTAGCAAGCAGACAGGGCAGACCATATTTCAACCTTGACAGCAACAATTTAAACTATTCTGAAATAAAAAAATTTAAGGATTCAAAAGCAGTCAAACTACTAAATAAAACCTTCAGCAGGTGAAAACATAAAGGCAGTGAAGAGTAAACAAGTCTAAGGTGCTTCTAGGAGACATTTCTTAGCCTAAGTTTTTTACTCTACTGCAAGCAAAGAAAAATGGAACAAAGTGAAGGAAAGGAAATAACATTAAAAAATAGAGAGTACTTCACCAAAACCACGCTAAGAGATCCAACGGTCCGGCCTCCTTCATCAACAGAAAAGAAAAGACATCTACATTTCTTCAAAACACCAATTCTTCTTCAAAACAGTGGTCTATCTATTACTTCAGAATTCATCAAATGCCAACCCTTTACAATGAGAGTTCGAACCTGATTTATAGGTGAATGGGAAGGAGAGGTGACATAGATGGCCTCAATGGTTAATTAAAACAGAGAAGAAATGTATCTGAATGCCCATTCTGTTCCATAAATATTACATTAACTTTCTTGCCCATTATAGTAACTCTCGTAGACTTTGAGGCTTTATTGACAGACTGGCAATAACTCCAAAGAGTGTCTTTGTAGAGAAGTCTTCTGGCTACTGCAGTCTTTTTTTTTCTTCTGGTATGAGTAAAACGGACAGTATGGGTTTTGAGACCACCCATACCTTTACAATAACTGCCTTAACCGTTTAAAGAGGTTATGCCGGCGCACACACCTCCACCAAGAACAAACACTCACCACCACCGTCAAACATAAAGGTGGAGGAGCAATTACAGAGAATGTGTATGCAGCAAAGAAAGGTTTCATGGTGCAACACCACGAAAACCAGGGTTCAAACTGAGTTTGGCGCGAATATTTGGAAAGGTGGTATTGGAAAACCAGCGGTGGTTTTCACGTGGGGTGAAGGCGGTAAGCGGTTTCGGGTGGGGGGAACACGATACACGTAAATGGCTGACACGTATGCAAGGGAAAGCCGCTTATTTCACGTTCAAGGTGCACAAAGGGGAAGGGGGAGGAACATGGACGCGAAATGGGATCTGGGCCGTTGGATCTGGGGGGAAAATAGATCAACGGTGGAGATTATACGGAAACCTAATGAAAGGCCCCATCATGGTCAGGTGGGACTAGCGGGGATATATGGAAATTGAAGAAAATACACATAGCGAGGGTGTTTATAAAGTTATTTTATGTGTTGATAGTATCCACGGGAAAACGGAGGAGAATCGATGCGGGCCATCGGATCTGAAGGATGGACGGCGGAGATTAATTTCGACGGATCGGCGATTGGAGGAGCAGAGGGTCCGGGGATAAGGATTTTGGAACTTATGATGGCTGATGCCGATGGGAGGGGGCAATTACGATGAGCGGAGGACCGTAGGATCAGGATAGATATCGACAGCTAGGATTCGCTCAGAACTTTGCACATCGGTAGTGAAGAGGGTCAGGGGGCATGGGAAAAGGAATTGCCGATGAGTGATGAGCGATGCGGTGGGGAAGTGCTGATGCTATGAGGGGCAGCGCAGACCATCCGATTGGGATCACTATCTATGGTGGAGATCGAATCAAGGAATCGCATCGACGGAGAAAAGGAAGGTGGAAGGGAAGAAGGATGAAGCCCGATGCAATGGGGAATAGTCGCCCAATCTTAGGGGAAATGGACGGCTAAGATGGAGTCGGAGGATCACGTCGGTGGAGAAAAAGGGAAAGGGACACAGGACCGGTGGAAAGCCAATTTGTGATGGGGCGCTTTTCCAAAGAATGTAGGATCTGCGAGATCAACAGTGGAGATTGATTTGGAGGGGGAAACCATCGCGCGAAAGAAAAATGAATATACAAAGGAAACAAGGGGGAGGAAAGATCTCCGATAGCAAAAAAGGGGCTAAAGGCATATAGCCGATGGCCGTGGGTCCATGGTTATATGGAGGAAGGGGCTGAGAGCTAAGCCTACGGGGGCTTAAACCTGTTTAATGAAAAAAGTTGGTTTTTAGGCCAAAAATGGATTTTTTGAGATTTTTCATGTTCCGATAGAAAGGAGAAGGAGGTTTTAAAATTGATAAAATGGATTCACTAGGTTTTGAGGGGAATTTTTTAGGAAATGGAGGATAAGATAACAAGAAAAATGGGCTCTTTAAGGGGGAAGAAGAGCACTTGTGGTGGAGGATAAAATGAAAGAAATGAGGAGTTTGGATCAGTTTTCCTTTGAACCAGTAGGGCTATTTTGAAACTTTTCTTATGGAAACAGCAGTGAAGATGATTTGTAGGATAAAAGACACCAAGAAGGCTTCAAGAACTAGCATTTTTCCATGAAGATTGCTTCTTGAAGGCTTAAGAACATATTTAGCCATCATTGGGTATAACATAAATTATATATGGCTAACATCCACAAAGTCAGCCCATAACACAAGACTTAATAAATGGCTTAGGGAATTCATTATAATGATCTTGATGAGACCATGATGGGAAATTTGTTTGTGCCTCTCTTCCCTCACTCTCTGGGTCATTTCAATGATGGACCGAAAGAGGAAATGTGGAACACTAAGCCTTATTGGAATTGGTAACTATTTCTGGAACCTTAGCTCATGGAACAACTTAAATTTATAGTTATACACAATGCTCAACCTCCCCTCACAATATATGTACTTTATGATGTTATAGGCTACTTCCTCCCAAGGGGAGAATCTCTCTTCTCACTCCATTTTTATATTCAACAGGATCCTCTTTAGGGAGGAAGAAGTATTTCTTGGTTGTGACATTTATTGTCCTATCCTCTTTCCCCATCGAACTCCTAGGGGTATGGTGGTCACTCTGCTGATGAGCTCTGCATTCAGATGGATGGAAATTCCCCTAACAACAGTGGTATAATTTTCTTCTCCCTTAGAATTGAGGGACATGGAAAATGCATGGGTTACCTCATCATCATACCCTTTTAATTTCTCAAAGAAGCCCATCCATTGATGTCTCAGAAAAATATCTCTATCAGGAGGATGTTTATGGATTATTTTAGTGTATTTGGGTTCTCTTTGATTGAAACCTCCCCCCATGGCTCCTAATACTCCTTCCTTGAGTTATCTGAAGGGAAATTTTCAAGTTTATCCTCAGAGGAATCTCGAGTGCAGAGATAGAGATAGGGTGGCTAATGTTTTTTTATTTTTGTGTCAAAGAAGGAGAAGGTTGATACCCTTTACTATAGTGAAAAAACTCTCATCTACTCCTGCCTTTCCTTTTGTATGTGATAAAATAAATTTTCAAATGAATTTAATTTCATAATGGTTTGATACAGGATGCACGTAACAAGAAAAATTATCTATGCAATTGTTTGTAAAGTGAGGAGGGAGGAGGCCACTTACCCTTCTCGTGATGACTTATTTATGTTCATGGGGGTTTGAGGAAAATTATTGGTGGTATGGGATACTTTTCTCCTCTTAATTTGGCCCTATACAACCTCTTATGCGTTCCTATATCATGTCAGGTACTCTTGTAGCATTGGTATCCAGTCTTGTAGCACCTACAAACATAGCCTCTAGTATTCTTGTAGCACCCTAGGCAGCCTCCGGTAGCATATAGCTTGTCCTTCGGTACCTTGATGGGCCTCTCCAACCGTTTCTTAGGAATAAGCATCAGTGTAAGTGAAATCGAGCCTTTCCCTTTTATTCCTTTTTGTGGTAATGGGATTTGAGGGCTTGGTGACATGGCCTTTGCACAAATTTCATCTTTTAGTAATGGTCCCCATTCCTCATAATTATCATTGTTGATATTCAACAAGATGATGATCCTAGTGAAAATTAAGCACCTATACTAGGTGGGGCCCGCAGGCTATTTCTAGGTGTATGTCTATTTAATTAGAATGTTGAGAAAATTCTATTTATAGTGGGATTCTATTTATAGATGGTAAGAAAATTATATTTATAGATGAGATTTTATTTTTAGATGCATCTGCCAAGTCTATTTATAGATCGCATGTCTGAAAATATAATGCATGTCGATTATTATTATCTCTTAATTATTAATTGGACAATAAATATTAATATATTCTCTTGAAGCACTTGATTTCAGTTAACTGAAGTGGAAAACCAGCTAGCTGAAGGAATTTTCCATGTTGCAGGGGTGGCTGAGTAGAGTATAGTTTACTAATTAAAGGTGGAAAATTTTATTGGCCACCTCCAAACCATAAAAAAATATTCCCATCCATTAAACACATTTATTTACCATTATACACATAGGGAAGAGGAGAGGGGTGTCATACATGAGCCTACCTATGATGTTTAGTTGCTAGAGATGCATGCATGTTGATGATAAATTTAACGATCAATCAATTGCTCTCTGAAGGTGCTAATTTCCTTTGTCTTGCTTATGCACAAGTATTCTTTAACAAAACAACATGATGATGTATTCAACTGATGAAATATCTCTTCCATGCATGTCTTTTTCCAATGTTTGATCTATTGTTGCTGGAGTCGATTGGTGTCCTTGCAACTACTTCTCGGGGATGGTGTGACTCCCCTATGCCTCAGGGATGGGATCTTGATGCTTCAAGGTGGAGAAATATTCATTCTAGAGCTACAACAGTCCCTGGTATATGGAGTTTTTATTGGGTGTGTGTTATATTATTTCCACAAATAGTCGCAAAAGGAGGGGGGGGGGGGCAATAGCCCCTCCCTGTTCGTTGCGTTGGGCGCAGCGGGGGGGGTCACAAGGGGGGCGATAGGTCGTACTTATCCATTGCGCTGGGTGCAGTGGGGGGGTCACAGGGGGGCGACAGCCCCCCCTATCTATGGGTTTGCAAGGGACGGGTAGCCCCCTGCATGGGGTCTGGGGCAGCGCCCCGTGAAAAAAAAAATTGGACCCTATTTTAGGTGGGCGGACCCACCTATGGTTTTGTGCATGGGTTTGCAAATGGTTTTGGGGCATGATGTTTTTTTGCCCCTGGTATTTTGTATATTTGGTCAAGGGAACTACGGATATGTTCTAATCCAGGGTTAATGGATTGGGCTTTATGAATGCTTCAGCATCTATATATATATGTGTTGTAACAATAAAAGGAATATAATGAAAAATAAAGTCGGTACTCCCGATTTGGGGTCCAGGGGAAAAACCTCCGTGTATATATATTTTATGTTTTATTCTCTCACTATTTTTTATTTTTTATTTTTAAGAATGTGTTTATAGAAAAATTTTGTACACTATTAAAACCTACACTTGTTGGATATGTGCATGCTACTACAGGATTGATCTACTTATTGTAGAAATCAACTAGTTCCTTCTCAAAAATTCACACTGCATTCATGGACTTGGAAAAATCATATTGATTCTAGGGACAGGATCAGAAGCTTTCAAAGGTGGTGAAAGTTGTGAAAAAGAGTGAAGGCAGATTTCTTTGTTCTCTGTTTTTTTTAAATGGCCAAAGGTGGAATCCTAAGGATGGAATTAAATGAATGGATTGGATGAGAGGTGAATTTAGATGGACCTATCCTAAAATTTCCCAAGGAAAAACATAACCTTTTGGCCCCTTTTCCAAATGTATCTCCATCATGTAGCATTTATGGTCGGTCTTGTAATAGTTCAGGATAGTCTTATGGAATTTCAGGACAATGTTGTAGCATTGCAGGATTGAATCAAAATTGGGTGCAGTCGCTTGCTAAGTGATGGAGAGAGGTAGGGAGGTGGACGGATGATGATTAAAATGCAGTGGTTGGCTGGGGGAAATGGAGAAATGGATTGTGGACCATGTTCTTCAACCTTTTGTTGAGCCCCAAAGATGTCCTTTTTTTTCACCAAATTTCACTTCATTTCCTTTTTCCTTTATCAGTTATAGGCTTAAAAGATCAATAGGATTGATTAAAGTCACTTTAGGAATGCATACAATAACTAACTTACTAAACTTTTGTGGTCTTGTTGTTGTAGTAATTTTTTACTAGACTTAGCTACAGAATGCAACCATTCTGTAGCTAGTCGCCTATTCCCAACTATCTTCATGTTCACACAGGTTACAGGTGTCACTTAAAGGAAAAACGCATATGGTTGAATTCCATAACTCAGCTACATCATTCCTTGCCCTCTACAAGTCTGAGCAAAAATATGCAAGTGGTTATGCACGTGGAGGAAACCCAAACTAAGAAGTAGATTCCTTCCAGGACAAGGACTCTACAGATGTCTTCAGCAAAGTACGAGGCCTCCACAAGAGTTCTAATTTGATTTCAATTGAAAAAGACACTTATCCATATTTCTTCTCCAGGGAAGTTATGTGTTTCTCTTATAAGAATAACTTGGGAAACTGAGAGACAGTTAGTCAGTTGATGTCTTATTGTTAAGTTTTCCAAGACCGTAATACTCTGTTTTTGGAAGCGTTTTCCTTTAATGAAAGAAGAACAACTTTAATACATGATCTGAAGAAATATTGAGGAGATTCGTGTGCTAATCTGGTGGTAGAGGGCCCCTACTGCCCGAGAGGCTATGTGCATATTGTTTATATGAGTAACTTTAGCTCTGTTTCGTTCCTAATTTAGGCAGTTTTCTGAACTTTATGTTTTATGCTCACTTACATTGAAAGTTACAGCCAGTCTTGTTCTTATGAATTGTTCCAAAATAGCACTAACACTGAATGAGATAGAGCTGTAGTATTTCAGAAATTAATTACATTTTAGTTCAGCTGTAGTATTTCGGAGGTTAATTGCATATTAGTTCAGTTCTGTTTAATGTATTTTAAGTTTTATTAGCTAGTTGTATTCTAGTTCTGTTACATTAGACTTAAAGGCCTTCATTATTTACAAACTGCTCTTGTTCTTAATCTCTGCTAATACATCATTATCATAGGAACAAGAATTAGTAATGTGATTTAGAGGTCTTGATTGTTCCGCAATTTCTCATAATTTTACAAACTTGCCTTTTTCTAAAACTATTCCAAAAGATTTCTAACCCTTGAATGAGGCTTAATAGTGACATTTTGAGTTGCAGAATGGATTAATTTTAGTGTCATAAGTTAATTTAGAGTAGGGTTCCTTACTATGTTACAGATAATATTTTCCAAATGTGTTCCAACAAATTTCTAACTATGGATGAGATTTTCTCTGTGATAATTGTAAGTTGTTGTTTACTTAGAAGAACCTCATTGCATTAAACTTATCCTTTTCTCAAGTTGTTCCAACATACTTCTAGTGAAATGAATTGGACTGAGTTCATGTTATGAGTTATTTTTCTTGTCAAGTTTTGAAATCTGTGAATTAGCATTTTCTGTTCTTAGGTGCCATACATAGTTTAGAATAGATTTTTCTTTGTTTTAGTGTGACCAATAACTTCTCTTTGTCAAACACTTAGTTCTTTTCCTCTTAGCATAAAAACACAAAACCAAAAACATTAGAAAAACATTAAACACAACGAAGTAGGAAGCAGATACCTAGGCACATATAGTGCACTTCACTTCAACAGTTTACTAGCCCTAGTTAACAATTTATGACATCAATTTAGGAACACTAAGTTGAGCAGACACCTTTTTCCCCTTGACTGTCTGAAGTTATGCAAAAGGAATTTGTTAGCAAAACTAATATAAGGACTCCTCCTTTTGTTTTATTTATTTTTTATTTTTTTTCTCTTTTTTATTTTTTTTCTTTTTTTTTTTAGACATGCAGACTGCCTCTGGAGAGCTTTTCAATCTACATTCCTACCCTAGGCGCCTCAGAGGTGGCTCATGGAGGTTTTCATCTAGGCCCTTCATTTATTTTTCCTTTTTCTTTTTTTTTCAGAAGCTTGGTGAACTTAGCATTGTGAGACTCCCAATCACATTCAGCTCCTTACTAATTTAACTAATAAACTCTTCTTTGGATAATTGTCTCTTGTACAACTTCAACCTGCAATCATTAACAATCAAGGGGATACCTTCCTCATTAATTGTTCTAATTTTGACAGACCCATTCTCATGACATTTTTCCACTAAATAGGGGCCCAACCATCTTGTCATTAATTTCCTTTGAAATCCTTGAATGTTGAGTCATATAGAAGGACCCAATCACATTCTTGAAAATCTCTCTCCCTAATGTGTTTGTCATGCAAAATATTCCTCTCCAGTTGGACTACCTCAGTTTGCAGGATAGCTTGCAACCTTAGTTCATCTAAACCATTAAGTTGGAGCAGCCTTTGTTTTTGTGTTTTAGTGAGGTCCAAGTCTAACTGAGTTTCCATCCTTATGGTATTTTATTCAAATTCAATGGACAGCAGGGCCTTCTTCCCATACACTAATTTGAATGGGGTAATTCTTGTGATGGTATTCCAAGTGGTATTTTAGTCCCAAGTGGCTTCTATAAATTTTTCTCCCAATCCTTTTTGTTGTCACTATAAACCTTGGTCAGAATGTTATCCAAGGCTTTGTTTGTGACATCCACTTGGCCATTTTCCTGAGGGTGACAGGCAGTGAATTTCGTGTGCTTCTTTTGGTGTTGCTTCATGATGTCTTCGATTAGATTTGAAGTGAATTATTTCCCTTGATAAATTACCAACTCTCTTGGAAAATCAAACTTGTAGAAAATTTTCTCCCTCAAAAAATCAGCCACCTTATGCTCAGTTGTTTCCTTTAATGTCATTGTTTCAACCCATTTAGTCAGGTAATTAGTGCACACGATGATATACTTCTTCTTTCCATATGGGTGGTCAATGGGCCCAATGAAGTCCATGCCCTATTTCTATGGATCTAGAGTCACTTGGGGTTGTAAGGGCATTTCATCCTTAGGTGTGGACTTACCCATCCTTTGTCACTTATCACACCTGGTGGACTATCTTCCTCCATCTTGATGTAGATTGGGGCAGTAGTAACTAACTTGTAGAACTTTTAAGGTTGTTCTCTTAGCACCAAAGTGGCCTCCACGAGGTCCATCATGGCATGATGAGAGGATGTAAAAGACCTACCCTTCCCTCACACATTTTCTCAAAATCTTATTTTGTCCCAACTTGAAAATATTTCCCCTAATCCAAGTGAATGGGGCACTTTTCCTAATAATATTACTCTTCTCCTTGGAGGATAGATTAAGACAGAACCTTCCAACAACCAAGTAGTTTTCTATATTAGCAAACCAATGATATAGCATTGATTTAGCAAAGAGGTGTTCATATGAGATTTGATCATCTACCATCTCCTCATTCTCTGCAGGCAAGGTCACTCTTGACAAAAAATATGCAACCACATTTTATTTCCCTAGTTTGTCAAAAATAGTTATATCAAAGTGTTGCAATAATAAATTTCATATAATTATCATATCATTGACATCAGGTTTATTCACTAAATACTTGATGGTTGCATGATCAATGTGGAAAAAAGTTTGATATCCAATGATGTAGTTCCTAAATTTGTTCAAAGAGTTTACCATAGCCAGGAATTAGTTTTTAGTGACTGCATAGTTTAGGTCAACCTTAGAAAGGTTCTTACTGATGAAATAGATAGCATAGGGAAATTTTTCTTCCACTTGTCCTAAGGCTTCCCCTACAACTTTATCTAATGCATCTGTGTGTATATGGAAAGGTAATGCCCAATCGGGGCGCCTAAGGATGGGTTCGGTGGTCAGCTTTTATTTTAGCACTTCAAGGTCCTCTTGACATTTATATGTCCAATAGAATGAATCATTAGCCAATAGTACAAACAAGGGTTAAGCTAATTTACTGAATTCTTTGATGAAACTTAAATACCCAACCAATCCAAGGAAGCTCCTGAAATCTCTTTTCTTTTGAGGGATAGGGACCCTTTCAATGATCGTAATTTTTTTGGGGTCAAGCTGTATCCCTTCCTTGGATATGCAATGGTATGGGACAGTCCTTGTATTCATAAAAAATTTACATTTCTTGGGACTTAATGAAAGATTCATATCAATTCATTTCTTTAATACTTTACACAGGTTAGAAAGAGCTTCTTGGAAGTCACATCCGTAAGGGGTGAAGTCATCCATGTATATCTCAATAGTTTCATGAACAAGGACAGAAAATATACTCAAAACTTCCCTCTGAAAGGTACCAGGGGCATTACACAAACTGAATGGAAGGAAACTATAAGCAAAGGTACCCCAAGGACATGTGAATGTGGTCTTATATAGGTCTTCATGGTCATGATTTGTATCTGGTTGTACCCATTAAACCCATCTAGAAAGGAAAATAATATTTTTCCTGCAAAGCCATCCAAGACTTGGTCAATGAAAGGAAAATAGAAGTGGTCTTTATTTGTAGCCTTGTCAATTTATCCATAATCAACATAGATCCTCCATTTCTCATTTTTCTTAGGGACTATAATGAGAGGTGACACCCACTCACTATCTGAAATTGGGTATATGAACCCTACATCCAGCAGCTTTTGTTATTCATATTTCACAATGTCCTTAAGATTTGGGTTCATCCTTATTTGGGCTTGTCGCACAGGCTTCCATCCCTCTTTGATGTAGATATGGTGAGTATAAATTGAGGGATGCACACCTTTCATCTCCTTATATTCCCAAGAAAAAACATCCAGGTGTTGCCTCAACACAATGCACATTTTTTCTTCCTGCTCAGCTGGGAGAGAGGGGTTGATATTTAGAGTTCTTGATGGGCTAATATATACATCCTTGGAATGTTCTAGGTTAGGTTCAACATAGCGCAAATCATTCCACGGGTTACTCTCAAATTCCTCCATCGGTTCATCAACTGGCATGGAAGTGGGAGGTTGATTCTGTAATATATGGTCAATAAGTTCATCTTCATCAAGATGCCTCCCCTCTATAATAGTTTCTAGTGTGAAAACTGGGTAGAGGGATGCCTAAAAAAATTTGTCCTCTTCCTCATCCACTAACCATAAGGGAAATTCATGCTCAATAGAAGGTTGAGCAGGAGGATACAACACAAGTTTTTTTTATAGATGCCCATTCTTGATGGTCATGTTCCCAGCCCTATAACTAATGTAGGCATCAATAGTTTCCAACAAAGGTCTTGCTAGGATGAGAGGGTAACCATTAAACTTGGTTTTGGGATGGAGGACAAGGAAATCAGTGGGGTACTCCCAAGAGTCAATGGATACCATTACATTCTCAATAAATCCCTCATGAGCTACTTTGGATCTTCCTTAAAGTTGTAGTACTGTAATTGTTACACAACATTTTGTCATTGTCTCTGCAATCCCCATCTCTCCCATTGGAGGGTCGTTTCTGTGACCAATAAGTAGTGTCATGTCTTGCAAAAATTATCATTGCATTCCTTTGCATGAGAGTAACCTTCCTCTTGTTGGCAATTCCCTAAGCAGGACTGTAAAAACCTTTGCTTTTTCCTTGGCGCGAGTAGCCAGTTACACTCCCGCGTCGAGCTGGAAAATTAACACTGAGGCTGCGCCAGTTGGTGCTCTATCCCAGTTAAGCACCCGTGCCAAGCTATTTATGGAATGTTTTTTAAAAATAGAGGCGGAGGTTCTATTCCAACCACGTCGAGGATGAGTCATTGGGAGTGGTTGAACTGAAACAACCACGGACTCCCTCCTTTAGTTAGTAGTTTCCACCTCCCTTGGAACTCTCCTAAAGGATAGGACTCCCTCCCACCTTTGTATGGATCTCAACCTCCTCCTTTTCCTCTATAAAAGAAACTATTTCTCTTAGTACAAGCTAGCTGAACTTGGAGAATTAGACATACTATAGCTAAATTACTAGAGAAGATAGAAATTGTGTTATGATGTTTGTGTAATGCGATATGTTTAGCCCTCTTTGACTGGTTAAATGTTATGAGTGAAACTATGATTTCGTATGTAGTTCTTGTTTCTTGTTCTATGTGCAGGTATCCGAGCGTAATAGCAAACGAATTGTGATTTGCCAAGGCGAGAGCGAGAGGCTACTACTCTTTCCACAACGACGACAGCATTGGATTCCAGGTAGGTCAATCTACCATGTCTCTTGTTCATTCATTAACTAGGAAGCAACACTTTAGCGTGTCCCTTTGTTTCTAGACCCACCCTAGGGCTAGAGGGATCGTCTCTGTCCGCAAAGAGGATTTACCGTACGTGACAAATTGGCGACTCCACTGGGGATCAGTGTGAGTTTGTCATTTCATCCTGTTGGGTCAGTTTCGATTATTGATTTCGTTCTCTATCTTTTTCTGGTTTGTTTTCTTAATTTCTATCCTCTGTTCAGCTCCAGAGTGTCAATATTGGCCTCTGCTCATTAAGTTTTGGTTTTTCCTCTTTTCCCATAGGTATCTAGTTTGGCGCAGTTTTTGTCTGAACAGTCACGTCGATTGGCGCAGGTTGCTCTTTTTCCCCTCGCACCAACCCCTGTATGGCGCATATTACAGCCTTACAATCGTGCCAACCCCTGTAGGTTTTGATTTGACCTCCTTAATGATTATTTGGTCAATTGTGCTTGCTTCTGGGTTATTTTTTGGGTGTGATTTAGCCTTTGGAACTGTGTTGACTACTATAGACTTCTTTCTTTCAGTTGTTTGTCCATTTTCCTGTCAGTTTCATTTTAGGCCTTAGGGTTTCTAAGTGTTCTTGTACACTGAGCCTTATGTTTGAAATGCAAGTCTCTTTGATTGTTGTCAGCCTCATTTTGTTTTGTGTTTTAAGTGTTTATTTTGGTTGAATGGTCTTTTTGTTTCATCAATTGATCCTTCCCCTTAGTGCTCCAGGCATCGATTACATTTCTTGTGTTGGGTCGATTTGGGAAATTCTCTCTATTTGATTGAAACTTTGTTGCATTAGCTTGAATGTTTTTGTGTTTGTTTCACTTCAATTGAGCCATTCGATTTTAAATCCCTACATTCGCAAAACACAAACTAGTTTTATTTTGTTTTCCATTTGAATTAGTACATTGTGTGTTTTTTTCATTGAAAAAATCAAAAAAATATGTTTTGCATTCTTTCGTTGCATCGAATTTGAAACATTCCTTTGCATAACTAGCCTTTGTCATCTAGGAAGGAATTTGAAACATTCCTTTTCATCTACTTTCTTTGTTTTTTATTGTTTGAAGATTTCTATCCTTCTTATAACTATCATTCATCGAACTGAAATGATGTTCATTTTCACATAGTTTGCATTTAGGAAGTTGAGCTCCAAATTCGATAAAGCATTGAAATTGAAACATAATCCAAGATTAACTTTAAAATTTACTCAATGAACCTAAGGCAACATTGAAACCTAACACAATATTTCTAGTGGTCTAGGCTAGAGATGTGTTCCGGCGTCTTAAAACCTAGTATTTGGCACTCGCCTGTTTGCTTCAGATAGCGCTAGTATGGACTTATGCTCCCTATATCGTTGAGAATATAAAGGGAGACCCCTCTAGGTTGCAATCCTTTATCCATAGGAAGTCGAGTCTACCGCCTTGTAACCCTGATACACCGAACACAGCTTTCGAGGAGACAACCTGCATGTACGTTAAGTCCTTGGTCATTTCTCTTTCATTTGATCACCAAGGTGTATATGGCAGTTCACGGAAACCTGGTACACCCTCTTGCTTAGAATTCCAGAGAAGTTATTTCGATCTTTTCGTGACTCTTTAAACAAGAGAAGAGATCATCGAGCACTTTTCCTTTCACGCTTATTTCAAATTGAAAGTGACTAGAGTCATCTTTTGCCTGTTTCTCGACTCTTAAAACATGAAACAGTGAATTTTGGTTTCAGTGTTATAAAATTAATCACCTACGATCACACGCCTATTAAAAGTTTATTACTTGGCCTGATTAATTTCCTTGGTTCTTGTTTTGGCACCTTCGATTGGTTATCTCTTTTCCTTCCTATTCTGATATACATTCAAAGTGACAGAACATCCAGTTTCATTGTCCTCACTGCCTCCTAGTGGTGGTTCTTTTCCAGACATTTCTTTTGAAACCCCTCAGTCCACTGAGTCTGTCAAGTTTTCACGGCCTATTCCTCCATCTGTCCAACCCTTGCTACTCGATCTCCGCTTGACAATCCGGTTGAGTTAAATTGGCCTCCTCAAGTGCTTGGTCTGGTTTTTGGGAAGAAGGAGAATTTCCTCCTCTTACGTCAGGATCACCTTTTGTTGTTGATGTGGTACCTCCTATTCCCCGTATTATTTTCGAAGATCTTATGGCAGACTCAGATATGGATTCCTCCAATCCTGTTGGCAGTGAAGGAATGCCTGTTTCCACAGAATAATATCAACTCTTTCCTAAAGATCTCTCTCGTGCTTCTATTCAATCTTCTCCACCATCGTGTCACTTCCGGTTGGCTATAGGTCTTTGAGTCAGATTATGTCTGGTGTTGCATCCATAGCACAATCCAGTGTGGTAACTCCTCCCCAGAGTTCGATCCTCCCTTCGTTGGGACCATCACCTTCAGCATCGGATCCGTCGGTTACTATTACGTCAGTCCCAGTCCAACCTACTGTCTGTGTAGCTTCATCTACACCAATTGTTGCATCTCAGTCGTCTAGATCATTTCACACTCGCAGGTCTATCTTTCTCAACCCTACGTGGCCTGTTAATCCCAGCTCGAGTAGATCACAACCCCATTCTGTGGAAACTCCGGCTACCTCTACCGCTCCTATGGTTTCTGCACCTTCTAGTGTTGTTTCCACTACCCCCGTGATTCCTAGCAGTCTTACTTTTGAGGAGTATCTGTTAGTTGTTCAGCAGCAGAGCTCTCAGGGTTCTCAGCGGTCCCAGACTGCTAGCCACCCTTTTTTTCATCACTATGATGCAGTTGGTAACCCTGTTTATTCATATCCGCTTTATTATGATGAGAATGGTAATCATGTTTATTTGCCTCCTACTGATCCTCATCAAACCATTTCTCAGTTTAGACCTACCTTGCCTGTGCAACCCTCTAGCTTGCAAGGACAACCCTCCATGGGACAACCTTTAGCTCAGCTGGGCCCTGATTTTGGTCCACTGGGACAACCATATGGTCCACAAGGCCAACCTTTGCAAGGGTAGCCTTTGGCCCAACATGGACAACCCTCCAATATTTCGGTTCAACCTTTGAATCAACTAGGACCATCTTTTGGTCCTGGGGGGGAAATTATCCGTCACAGGGACAACCTGTTGCACCTCAATCATAGCCACATGTTCAGTATAACCCAAATATTGTGCAACCAGGATAACCCTAAGGTCCTTCTCCGAGTCAACCTGGTTATCAGGGACAACCTGGTCCGTTGCAACCATCAGGCCAGCCTTTCCCACAAGGACAACCTGGTGGTCCCCAACAACAGTTTCAACAGCCAGTTTAGCCATCTCAGTAGCCATTTCAACCTGCCCACCAGCATATTCCTTCGGTTCCGCAGCCAGTTCTATCTATTTACCCTACTCAGCAGCCTGCTCAACCTACTCAACCGCGAGGCACTTACTACCTTCAAGTTTCATATCAACCAGTATATAGTGCGCCCCAAATTCCTTACCCTCAAAATCAACCTGTGTATCATCAACCTGAAAGCCATGCTTACATTCCACAGTATAATCCTTATGCTACTCAGCAAGGACCTCAGTGGTCTACTTCGACTCAATATCCTGGTCCTCAACCCCAATATCAACCGAATTATCCTGCTTCTACTCCCTATGATCCGAATCTTTCGGGACAAAATCCCGCTCGGACTAGGTGGAATGTACACACGGGTCCTTATCAAAGACATCCGATGACTTTTAATACTCAATTACCATTTCTTGCTGCGTTGGAATTACCTGATGTGTCAAAGTTGACAAATGATCCTATTCTTCATAATCCGTATTGGCCTCCAATTCCGACCAAGATTCCTGGTGATTGTCCTAAATTTGAGGGTAAACCTGGTGAAGACCCCCAAACGCATGTTATGACTTACCACTTGTGGTGTTCCTCTAACTCTTGGGTTGATGATTCTATTCGGATCCGTCTTTTCCAGTGAACTCTTACTGGTGTCACTACAAAGTGGTACATTGAGTTGTCTCGTGGAGTTTTTCAAGATTTTAATTCCTTAGCTATGGCATTCCTTACACATTTCCAGTTACCGGTCCGCTATGAGATCGGGACGCACCTCCTCGCTTCATTGAAACAGGACCGAGTTACTCATATCTCGGATCATATTCATGAGTGGCGGCGACGTCGTCGCATGATCAAATTTGAGATTCCTGATCAGCTTCTAACTCATTGGTTGACTACCTCCTTTTTCAATCAGATCGCCAAAGACATAGCTATGGGGGCATGTGTAACCGAGGAACAAGCCATTGCTTATGCCCAGTACCTCGATCTTGTGTACTCTCAATCTAGTGCTTTATACGATATATTGCCTGATCCTCCTCGACCTGGAACTTCTAAACCACTAGCCACTCCATCCTTTCATGGTATTATTGGTTCCGTATCTCAAACTTCTCAGAAGTCTCCATCTAATTCTGGGAAGCAGAATTCTACTTCTTCCAATAATGTTGCTTCTCAGCCAATTCTAAATTCTGGCAAACCCACAGAAGTGAATTCCATCCAGCCCAATCCTATAGATAACGCTTCTAAAGGTAAGAAGAAGGGTAAAGGTAAGGCCAAAGCTGATACCCCAAAAAAGGGATTCTTCGAAACCTCGTTCTGCTAATACTTCTCAACGAAAACCGAAGTATCCTTGTTTAATTTGTGATGAAGAGCACTTCACCAAAGACTGTCCTTGACGGTCCGAAGTGAGACGATTACTCAAAGGAACTCAAAGAGCTCTAGTTGTTCTTAAAGAACCTTTTCATACTCAGAAAACTTAGACGGTAGAGAAACCTCAGTCCTCTACCCCATTTGGTTCTTAGGTTTTTATGATGAATGGTTCTGCACCCGTTTCTATTATTACTCGATCCAAAGATTATTATGGTTCACGTCAGGCAGCGGGGAAGGAGATTGCTGATGGTCCTCCTCCTCCACCTGTTTCTGGCCCTCTTGAGATTGAACAGCCTAATACTGAATTCGTTGTACGACC
The DNA here is from genome assembly GCA_034641835.2 of Pinus albicaulis. Taxonomy (NCBI): domain Eukaryota; kingdom Viridiplantae; phylum Streptophyta; class Pinopsida; order Pinales; family Pinaceae; genus Pinus; species Pinus albicaulis. Next base: position 363,807,479 of record CM076575.1, read on the forward strand.
ACCTTCCAAAGGTGTGCTCTGCAAGTCTTCGTACAATCCCAACGCCTGTGCCGCTCAGCATTACAGTATTGTTGAGGATTTGGCTCAAATGCCATCTGTAATGTTTGTGTTAGAAGTACTTCAGATTTGTCTGTCACAAAGGAAAGCGTTGTTATCCGCAATAGGTGGGGTTGAACCTACCGATACTAGCTTGCTTGCTTTCGATTTAGAAAATTTCGTCCCGTGACTCCCACACCAAATTGCGCTCATCATTCAAGTTGGTATAAATGGTTTGAACATTCACCGAGAAATCGTGGACGAGGGTGCATCTACATGTGTTATGTCATCTACTTGTTGTAAATCCATTGCTTCTCTAGCTCTCACCTCATCACCCAATGCCCTTGAATCATTTGATGGAAGAGAGTCTAAACCTCTTGGTGTTATTGCTAGTTTACCGATCACATTAGAAGGGAAGACAGTCAATGTCGAGGTTGAAGTCGTTGATGCTAAACTCAATTATAATCTTCTCCTCGGTCGCAGTTGGACTCACGCAATGCTATGTGTTCCATCCACTCTCTTTCATGTTTTGAAATTCCCGCACGAAGGAAATATTATTACTGTCGATCAATTGTATTTTTTCACTTCTTATTTCAAGAACAACGTTCCGTATGTGGATAATATTCCTACTCCCTATGAGAGCATAGGGCCAGGCCTTTTCAAGTATCCTACCCTCATGCGTATTTTCCCTCTTCCACCACCAAATACTGTTCAGTTCAACATGATTTCTCACACCGATGACCCATGGGTTATCCCTTCTCCTGAACAGATCGATTCTTTCGGAGATTTGATGCCATTGAGTCTGATTGAAATTTATTATTGTGAACTCATCGCCGCATCAGACACTTCGTCCCCTAATTCTGCTCCTTCGAGCATGTCTCTTGACATTTATTCTCAATCCCCTTGGCTTGGTGATTTTGATTTGCCGGATCCTTTGAAATAATTTTTTCCCTCTAATGAGGCCATCATGGAAACCATGTCCCTTGAAGATATCCCCTGGGACAATAATCATCATCATTCCTCGTTCCTCCCAAGTCTCGGGGCCATGTCTACCTATCTTGAGCATTTTTCTTCTCAAGTTCCTTCTCCTCCACTTCAAACGCCTGTTCAGATCCATGAATTTTTTTCGGAAGGTAACTTGAGTAACATTACACAGACGATACCTATTTACATTTTCATTAAACCAAGAATTGTCGAGAACATCCATATCGGGGTCACTTGTTCTTCTGATGAAGTACAAGTCTATACTAGCCTTTTCCACAAATTTCGTGATGTCTTTGTGTGGTCCTATGAAGAAATACCCGACATTGATCTTTGCATCGTGGTACATGAAATTCCTACTTACCCCAGTTCGAAACCTGTTCGCTAGCATCTTCGTCTGATGCATCCTCGGAAAGCTGCTACCATTAAAGCTGAAGTGGAAAAGCTTCTCAAAGCTGGTTTCATTTATCTGATTCCATTAACAGAGTGAGTCTCTAATATTGTTCCTGTAGATAAGAAACAGGGCACTATTCGTGTATATGTTGACTATCGTGATATTAATCGAGCTTGTCCCAAGGATAATTATCCTACTCCCTTCATCGATCAGATCATTTACAACTGTGCCGAGAGCGAGATTTTTTCCCTTATGGACAGTTTTTCTGGTTATAATCAAATAAAAATTCTCCTGACTAATCAACACAAGACTGCATTCATCTGTCCTTGGGGTACCTTTTCGTCTAAGAAGCTTCCTTTTGGTTTAAAGAATGCTGGAGCCACATTTCAGCACGCAATGTCCTACGCCTTTCATGATATTCATCACATCGTGCAGCCTTATCTGGATGACCTTCTGGCTCATTCGGCTAAGCGTCAGGATCACCCTGACCATCTTCATCAGATTTTTCTTCGTTGTAAACACTACAACATTCGGCTTAATCCACACAAGAGTTTTTTCTGCATTGATTCTGGTAGACTCTTATGGTTTATCGTGTCCAAAGATGGAATTCACCTCTATCCTCTCAAACTTGAGGCTATTATTAATCTCCCCTCTCCTTCCTCATTGCACCAGTTGCAGAGTTTATAAGGGAAAGCTAATTTTTTACGTCGTTTTATACCTAACTATGCCGAAGTAGCTAAATGATTCACATGATTGTTGAAGCAGGGCGTCCCTTTCTGTTGGGATGAAATCGCTCAGAAATTTTTTGATGCGTTGAAGACATTGCTTGTCAATGCTCCTCTACTTCGCCCTCCAAATTATCATCATGATTTTTCCCTTTATTTAGCTGCTAATTTCAGCATGATTGCCATGGTTTTGGTAAAAGATGATGATGAAGGTCATGAGCATGTTATTTATTACTTGTCTCGTAACCTTTTCGACCCAAAAACTCATTATGCTCATGTCGATAAGTTAGCGTTAGCAGTATTTCAAGCAGTGCAACGTTTTCGTCATTATAATATCTTACGCACAGTGACGGTGATTTCTGATTGCAACCCCATGACCTACATCTTGTCTCAAAAATTGCTGGGGGTCAAATACTCTAAATGGATTGTTATCCTCCAAGAGTTTTATTTGGAATTTAATGCAGCCAAGTCTAAGAAATCATTAGTTTTTGTTGATTTTCTTTGTTCTCTCCCTTCCAACTTTGCTCCTTTTCGTTCTAAGGAATCCATTCCAGATGATTCGCCTTTCTTGATTAGCACCCTCGATCCTTGGTACGGTGATATCATCATCTATCTCCAGACTTAATCTTTTATATTTGAGTTGACGAAGGTTTCCCGTCGACGCATCCGCCATCAGTCACAACCTTATCGAATAGTTGGAGATACACTCTATCGTATTGGAGTCGATAATATACTCCGTCGATGTTTGACTCTCGAGGAGGCTAAGAAAGCCCTGAATGATTGCCACAGTGGCACCTATGGCAGTCACATGTCTATTTATGCTACTGATCAAAAAATCCTTCATGCTAGTTATTTTTGGCCTTCTATTTTCAAAGACTGCATTGTCGCAGTTCGTAAATGCCATGATTTCCAAATTTACCAACGCAAGATGCGTGCGCCACCCGTTCCTCTTCATCCTGTCATTACCATTGGTCCCTTTGTGAATTGGGGCATCGATTTTATGACGTGTAACCCTTACTCGGCCTAGGGGCATGCTTATATTGTCATAGCCATGGACTACTTCACCAAATGGGCCGAAGCAATGCCTACACTTGCTGCCGACGGTAAGACAGCTGCTCAGTTCATATTCAATCACATTATTGCTAGGTTTGGTTTCCCGCAAGCCAACATTACCGATCATGGTTCCCATTTTTGGCATTATATGGTGGCAGAGTTGACTTCTAAGTTGGGTCTGCGTCACAACATCTCAACGTTGTACTACCCTCAAGCCAATGGCCAGGTTGAAGCTGTGAACAAATTTCTTGTCACTATGCTTCAACATATGATTGGGATCCATAAATAAAATTGGCATCTCATGTTATTTTCGGCTCTTTGGGCATACCGAACCTCAATTAAGAGTGCAACCGGGTTCACTCCTTTCCAGTTGGTCTATGGCCTGGAAGCTACTCTCCCGATTGAATGTGAAATACCTTCGCTCAAGTTAGTTGTTGAATTACTGTCGAATACTTTGCCAGAGGAAGTACGTCTCCTTTAATTAGAAATATTGGATGAAACCCGTCGCTTTGCTGCTTTGGTTATCGAAGCACAAAAAAAGCGGGTCAAGGCTCATTTTGACCAATCAGTTTCTCCTTGTTCTTTCATTGAAGGAGATCTTGTCCTCCTGTATGACCAAGCTCATAATAAGCTGGGGGCAGGAAAATTTCAACCTATGTGGCATGGGCCCTACATCATTAAACGTGTATTGCAGAATGGTGCCTACGAACTTATTGATTACGAAGGTCATCCTCTTGAACAGCCCAGAAATAGGTTGTATCTCAAAAAATATCATGCATGAGTCATCCATGTGTAATAGGTGTACATAGGTGTCATTTTCATTTTTTGTACATGTTTTAGTTTGATGTGCTTTATGATCGTTTTCCTGCTTATTGGGTCTTGCTTATGTTGCAGATGTGTATTACCCCTTATGTCGGTTTCACGGATGGTGCTTCCTGCAGTACCAAGAATTTGTCTTCGGTAGCCTGGGTAATTTATGATCCTGTTGGTGAGTTGATAGATCTGCAAGGTATTTGTCTAGGACGAGCTAAAAACCATGTCACTGAATATAGCACTATTATTGAGCTATTAACCGAAGCAATCAACCTCAGCATACGCACATTGCTTGTAAATCTAGATTCACAGCTTTTCGTTCTGCAACTCAATAGTCATTATTCAGTTAGAAATCCGCATATTCTGAGATTGTATTTACTTATTCATTTGCTAGAAAGACATTTTGATTTTATTACATATCAGCGTATTCCTAGACGATGAATACATTAACTGATACAGTGGCTAACGTTGTATTAGATAGACATTTGCGTAATTTGTAAAATCATCATCACATGTAAAAGATCCATGTAGGAAAATAGATATATATATATATCGCATGTTTGCAGCTGTGTGCATCATAACTTCAAAAAATATATGTGTGTTTCTGTTACATCCTAAGAAATCATGTCTCTCAACATATGCAGATGAAAATAAAACCTAGGTGTCTAATCAGCATGATGCTCGTGATAACATGTCACTACCCGTAAAAGCCACCTCAGCAAGTGGTGAATTTGGGTCGGCACCCCTACAGTATCTCTCTGGTAGGTGCATGGAACATCGTCAAATTGTGCATAGTCCGGGACTCCTCGGGTGATTCCCTCCAGATTACGCATTATCTCATCTTCCTCGTCGCCCTTGCCTTAAGGGTCGAAATCGTGAGGGATTCGCCTCACTATGTAATATTCCTAAATTAGCTTTAGCTAATGGGAATATTAATTTTGTTTTTTTTAACTTAAATGGATGAATAAATGGGCAAGGAGGCTCATAATTTGCTCAAGTATGAATAAAAATCCCTCATAATGTGAAAAGGGATCATGAAATAACCAGATAAAGCATCCACATGTGTGAACAAGGTCTAAACTATGTGGACAAGGTTAAGTTCGACCAAGTCAACATGATTTATTCTCAAAGAAGTGGATCCTAAATAAAGCCAACTCAATGTGAATAGAGATCAATCCAGCTAGTCAAAATGAAGGCACCTTGAGTGTGAAAAGGGACAGGGCATGAAGATTCATTCAAGGTTGACTAAATCAAATAGTGATGTAAAAGGATGAGCAAGGCACATGGGGATAGCGTAAATATGGTGGAGAAGCCTTTGCATGGAAGCAACCTCATAGTGGGTGGGACCCTTGGTGAGGAAGCTCATCAATTATATAATGGAGGAGATGGAAAGCATATGGAAATATTGGAGATTATATTTTTATGTGGTCTGCTTAGACTTCCTACATACTTGGTTGTTTAGCTAAGTTGTTGCACTGCTTAGTGCAAGGGTTTTCCCGGGTGGGGATTCCCTACTCTTTCTTGGAGATATTGTCTAAGAAATCTAAGAGGAGATTTCTGATCTATATTTTCCACTACCTAGTGTTGGGCCAAGCACTTACCTTCAACAAAAACGTAGTCCCTTCAGAAAATTGCGCTATTTCTTAAGGTGTGTCGTGGGAGGGGTCAAAACCCCATTTTGAGGAGCTAGTTTCCCAAGAGGAGGATCAACCTTTCTTTGGGAAAGATAGAGGAATCATATACAGCCATTTATTTACATGTTCAGTCATTTTTATGCAGAGCTTCAGCTACACAGCGTGATTCAGCCACAGATCTGCAGCAGCTCTTTCATGTATATCATTTTTGTCAAGAAACCCTTGCGGGGTCTTCTTGGATCTGTATAAAAGAGATTAGATCTCTGTTTTTATGCCTCATTGAGTAATATAATAAGAATATATGATTTATCTATCTATTTTATGATTTTTACCTCCATTAGACTGTGCAGTCTCTTATGCAGCAATTTCTATGTGCTCCAGTCTTGGGGTTTTGTCAATTTTAAGCTATTTTGAGCATGGGAGGCCTGTTTAACTAGGCTAAATGCATTTGTTTCTGAAACCCTTTTGCATGCATATTCTATATTGTCTATTATAAGGGAAAAAAACATTATTTTTCACTGTTATGACTCAATATTCAGAAAATAACGTTTTTCGAGCCAAAACTCTTGCTTTTCCCCACTTTGTGACATTGTATAAAGGCATAGTTTGTTGTTGTGATTGTTATATGGAAGCTATGTGTTTAAATAAACTACATGAGTTGATTACTTTCTGCTCTCCAACTTTGGAATACCTTAAGGTATTCTTATTGTTGTAGAAAATTTCGATTTTGGGATATTACAGTGGTATCAGAGCAACAATCTTGGCTCAACCTGTGAGCTTCAAGAATTATGGAGTCTTCTCATGGGGAGGAGGATATTTGTAGAAGAAATCAAAGAAAACCCTTGTTGTATGGAGAAAAGAGGTTCTCAAAACTTCTCTTTCCAAATTTGCAAGGTAAAAGCAAGGGCATCAAAGAAATGAGGAGGGAGAAATCTGAAAATCCCTCAACAAGATCTATACAAGAGGAAGATTCTAAATCCTCATCTTATGGATATGAGCACTCAGCCATATCATCAGATCTACCACGTTCTATCAGCAACTTCTTCATGAAGAGGAAGAAAGGAGATGTGCCAAAGAGAGATACTCTCGGTGATTATTTGCAGGATTATGAAGCTCAATCCAAGGAGTTCAAAGATCAATTGAAATTCCAAGGGTTTTTCCAAATGAAGGAGGAAAGGAGCACAAGTAGCAAGAATTAGGGTGTGGGTAGATTCTTTCTATCTACTTTTGATGGATCACCTAAATGTCCAGCTAGGGCTTGGGTGAAGGATCTAGACACCTATGTGCAACAACATCAAGTTTCAAAAAATGAGGCCATCAAAGTAGCAGCGCTGTATTTTGAGGGTAAGGTTTATAATTTGTGGTTGTTTGAATCTTTTTCCTTGAGAAATTCAAATACATCTACTTATGCACAATTTATTCAAATAATAGTAGAAAGGTTTGACGAAGAATCATGTAAAACACTTCCTCTAGAGGCCATCAAACCATGTCAAACAAAATTGTTGCATGGGTTGGGAGGATCTATAAATCCAACTCCATTTCTGGGAACTATTGAAGAGGATGTAAACTTTTCTAATGCCTTGCTAAGGGCAAGATCTCCATTAAATGAAAAGCTTTCTTCTCAAAAGGAAGACATGAAGATCCCTTCTTCAAAAGAAGACCAAGATCTAAGGTCTCTTATTGGAGATAAGGCAACTTCAACTATTGAAGAGGATAAAGGGAAGGCAGGAGAGGATAATGCAGTCATGAAAATGGCACCTCATGAAGAGGAGGATGGAGCACTTGCTCCAAGAAAATAAACTCTTGCACTCTTGCAAGGAGTTCCAAAAGGTCTCACACATAGAGCTTTTAGCATAACACATGAGCAGCATGAACCATCATTGTCAAATGATGAGATCTTGAGGATAGAAGGAGGAAATGAGGAGGAAGGGCATAAAAAGATGGAGATCATGTACCCTTCTCTATGTCAAAGCTTGAAAGAACAAAGAAGGCAAGAGGACCTATGCAATAAAGGTAGGGGCAATCTGTCCACCTACATCCACATCCTACTCTATGCCTTGATGCCTCTCTGCAAGGAGGCCTTTCACCAGGAAGACGTCCTGATTGGAGGAAAACTAAAGTGTTCTCTCAACTATATGTAGCAGCAACATATTTGTCTAGAGAGGGAACCTTGGAAGGAGCCACTATAGCGCTGAGAATCATTGATGGAAGGCTAAGAAAATTTCTAAAATTGACCTTGCTATCTTCCATTCATCTATTTGCGTTGGAGGGGATAGATTCGGAAATTTGTGTTGATATGAGAATAGTATCAGAAGGCTACTCCATATATTTGGAGAAGCAAAGGATACTCCAATATATAATGAAAATTTCTGAACATAACAAAAATATCTTTTCATTTTTGTATGCAGGAGAAAAATTGTGGAAGTTTTGGAGGAAGAGAACCTTTCAAAAGGGGGGTGACTCTCTTAAAATTCAATCTTGTCTTGAGCAAGATCAGCTGCAAGAGAGGCAGAAAAAGGAAGTTGGGAATACTCCAACATGTGACTTTGACATCAAGCATGTCAAGGAGGAGAGCCATCATATGACAAAAGCATCATTTCAGACTTCTACAACGTTGTCAATGTTGGGAATCCTAGACCCTTATTGGGAGTCCCAACTCTTGATGGAATATTCCAAGGACCTATTCACATGCAAGGCTCTTTATGGGTAAGCAATGGATGGGAAGTATAAGGTAGTTGATGGGATCATTTATGTTCATGATCAGATCTACTTAACTAAATATTCCAAACTCAAGAATAAACTACTTAGCACAACCTATGAGGTCTTGCTTTCAAACCCCACTAATTTCATTAGGACATATCATACTATCTTAGATGGATTCATGTGGGAAAATTTTAAGGAGGAGATGCACTCTCATATGAGTAAGTTCATGGATCATTTTTTGGTTGAGGAGGAACATAGCTCCTGGGAAGAGTTATCATTATCACCTCCTTATTCATTGAATGTGAGAAGGAGCTCATCTATGAGCTACCTTGCTAATTTTAAACAAGTGTATGATAAACATTGTATTGTTGAACCTCATGATGTATTTATTATATACTTTCATTTTCTTAACATTCATGTACAGGTCTTGGCTCCAAGAGGGGGCACTTTTTCTGATGGGCTTCATGAGCCACTTTGGGCCATGAACAATGGTGATGCTAGCCATTCCTTGGGAGATCTTGGAGAGGTGATGTACTCTTCATGGTGTGATTCCTTAACACCAACCATCATACACCTTCTCCAAGCATGCAAGAAGGATGGGGCAGAAAACAAGTGTTGGGGAGAACGCTTGTCATATCATATTCTATGGCAGATAGGAGGAAAATTGCACTGGCTGCACATGAGGGACCATTGTCCTTATCCCTTATTGCATATGGTAGCTAGCATGATCTTACTTATGATCCTACATGCTGAATATGCTCTTATCTTTGTTGGGGGCATGGTTGGAGGAGAGGCACACTTGTTGGATGTGTCCTTGGGGGAAGAAAGTCCCTACATTTTCTGCACTACATGTTCTAAGGGGAGCATGGGAAACTATATGGCCACCATTATATACCACTTGTTTCTTTATGGTGGGGACCATATGTTTGGTTGGAGCACTTGGGGCATGCCTCTCATGAGGAATTGGGAGGAGCTTTTCTATGAATTACCAAGCTGGAAGGTGATTCATTTTATTTGGATGATAGCATGGAGGAGGGAGACCTTCATTGATGATGAAATTACCCCTTATTTCCATCACTTCTATCTTGAAAAGGCCATGGATCAGCAAGGATGTTTCCACATAGACCTTCCTTTCTTTTATAAGGAAGGCCCTTGGAGTTATTCACCAAAGGCCAACTTGCACACTTGGGAGGAGCCATTGGGAGATGGAATTTTTGCAGAAATTCTGAAGCAATGGTGGAGACTATTGGATGAAGGGGCCACAAGAGAAGGAGGGGAGATTTTACAGCACCCTTGCAGTTGCTTGAGGGCAAGCAAAATTTGGGAGGGGGAGACTATAATATTCCTAAATTAGCTTCAGCTAATGGGAATATTAATTTTGTTTTTTAAAACTTAGATGGATGAATAAATGGGCAAGGAGGCTCATAATTTTCTCAAGTAAAAATCCCTCATAATGTGAAAAGGGATCATGAAATAACTAGATAAAGCATCCACATGTGTGAAAAAGGTCTAAACTATGTGGACAAGGTTAATTTTAGCCAAGTCAACATGATTTATTCTCAAAGAAGTGGATCCTAAATAAAGTCAGCTCAATGTGAATAAAGATCAATCCAGCTAGTCAAAATGAAGGCACCTTGAGTGTGAAAAGGGATAGGGCATGAAGATTCAGTCAAGGTTGAATAAATCAAACAGCGTTGTAAAAGGATGAGCAAGGCACATGGGGACAGCGTAAATATGGTGGAGAAGCCTTTGCATGGAAGCAACCTCATAGTGGGTGGGACCCTTGGTGAGGACGCTCATCAATTATATAATGGAGGAGATGGAAAGAATATGGAAATATTGGAGATTATATTTTTATGTGGTATGCTTAGACTTCCTACATACTTGGTTGTTTAGCTAAGTTGATGCACTTCTTAGTGCAAGGTTTTTCCCGGGTGGGGATTCCCTACTCTTTCTTGGAGATCTTGTCTAAGAAATCTAAGAGGAGATTTCTGATCTGAATTTTCCACTACCTAGTGTTGGGCCAAGCACTTACCTTCAGCAAAAACACATTCCCTTCAGAAAACTGTGTTATTTCTTAAGGTGTGCAGTGGGAGGGGTCAAAACCCCATTTTGAGGAGCTAGTTTCCCAAGAGGAGGATCAGCCTTTCTTTGGAAAAGCTAGAGGAAGCATCTACATCCATTTATTTTAATGTTCAGCCATTTTTATGCAGAGCTTCAGCTACATAGTGTGATTTAGCCACAGATCTGCAACAGCTCTTTCATGTATATCATTTCTGTCAAGAAACCCTTGCCGGGTCTTCTTGGATCTGTATAAAAGAGATTAGATCTCTGTTTTTATGCCTCATTGAGTAATATAATAAGAAGATATGATTTATCTATCTATTTTTTGAGTTTTACCTCCATTATACTGTCTAGTATTTTATGCAGCAATTTCTATGTGTTGCAGTCTTGGGGTTTTGTCAATTTTAAGTTGTTTTGAGCATGGGAGGCCTGTTTAACTAGGCTAAAGGAATTTTTTTCTGAAACCCTTTTGCATGCATGTCATATATTGTCTATTCTAAGGGAAAAACCATTATTTTTCACTGTTAAAACTCAATATTCAGAAAAATAACGTTTTTGGGGCCAAAACTCCTACTTTTCCCCACTTGGTGACATTGTATAAAGGTATAGTTTGTTGTTGTGATTGTTCTATGGAAGCTATGTGTTTAAATACACTACATGAGTTGATTAGTTTCTGTTCTCCAACTTTGTAATACCTTAAGTTATTCTTATTTTTGTAGAAAATTCTGGTTTTGGGATATTACACGCTATCGGTGACATGCATGCGGGTCTCTCTGGACCAACATCTGCAAACACATGGATTTAATGTTAGAACGCACATAGATAAAAAAATCATAATACTCGTGAAACTTTAAAAAATGAGACTCACTCAAATATTCATCCCAATCCTCTCCCTCCGGGAGTGGGAGGTCCGGATCTTTAGTGAAATCTGTACCAGAGTAGGGCCAGTCCTCCACGACAATCAGTTATCGGCGGAGCCAATCGAATAAATCTGGTCTCCAGGACATCTATTGACCACCCCCTGCCCTTGGCATTAGAGCCGCCCATCGGGCCATCCGTGGTTCTCTCGTTGGTGGTGTCGGGACTATGACCTCCTGACGCTGAAAGATTGGTAGTCGTTCCAGGAAGAACGATACCAAGATAGACCCATAACCAAATTGCTTTGATTTTGTCTTCTTGAATTTTCTTAGCTGGCATTTCATGTTTATTGTCATAGCCTCTTCCCAGTTGTAGATGGTCGATGCCAAGCAGTCTACAGCAAGAAGCAACTGTGTCTTTGTTGCTTTGTGTGGTGCTTGTGATCCCGCAGCTCGTGTGATGGTATGCAGCACTACTTTTAGTGCTAGGTCTTGGATAGTTTGGATGTCAAATTAGCCGCTCCCTGTTCCCTTTCGTGCCCCTGGACATACTCTATCCATCACCATGGACATGCTCTCCATGCAAGGCCGAGTACCGGTTAGGATCAGTGCTGCTCCCCTTCGCGACAATCTTGTGATAAAATAGACGTCAGAAACATCGATCTCAAGTTCCTGATCTCGAAGGATGAACTTCTCCTGGTTCTCATCCCATATACTGATAAAATATTGTAACAACTCTAGTTAAGCATGGAGACACAGTGTCAAGAAGAACTTCTTCAGTCTACAGTCCCTGAGAGCTTCCATGCATCTCTCATTTTCCATGGCAAGCTCGTCTTCTTCATTGTGTTCCCGTTCTTTCCATTCTATCACCATTTTGCTGCTTTTTACCTGTAAACACATTCATATGAGTGATATTAGCCTTTTGGGAGCCTGGATTTGTGAGTAAATGGGGTTTGTGTCTTATATTATGCACAAAAAATGGTTAGTGTCGTTGGCGCGACTGTTTCCCAAATAGTCGCGCCAATGGGCATGCCCTAGTACAAAAAATTGGGTAGTTGGCACAATTCCCTGCCTAAAACCCGCGCCAACTGCCGTGCCCTTATTTTCACACTTCCTCCCCCATATTTCAAAATTAGAAGTTATAGATAGTAATAAATGCCTCAAAATGAAGGGAAATATCTCAGCTCTTACCTGGAACTGGCGGATTTGAGATTGATCTGCTGGATTGTCCGCTATCGTCGCCGCAAAATCACACAGTAAAATGGGTAACTATTTTCTCCACAAGAGGTAAAAAGTGAAAGTAATTGTTTTTTACCATTTTTGGCATTTTATAACTTTTTACAAACCTAATTAGGTTTCAAGACATGTTTTTCAATTATTTTATTATATTATTTTTTGAAAAATGGGTTTTACACGTGTCTCTTGTGCAGCAACAGGTTTTTCAAGACGTAGTGATGAAGTAATGAGTTAAATTTTATACTTTTTCGGACTCAGTAAAAACAAGAAAAAGTCACTACTGGAGTCATCTTTCAGCTCTTTTTTGACTCTCTAAAACTGAAAATATTGTCGAGACTCTTGTCATTTTGAACTCGTTAAATGGTTGCGAAATGATATCTACCCAGTATACATTTACGCCTTTTTCGGGCTGGGATAGATTATTTACGAAAAAGGAATACCTTAGCCTATCGTGACTAAGAGGTTCTTTTAGATATTGTTTTCTACATTTTCGGATCTAAGAGAGTATTTACGAAAAGGACCATGATGGAGTTTTCTTTTCTGCCTTCTTTTCAAACTCTCTAAACATGAAAAGATGTCGAGTTCTCCCTTTATCAGACTCGTTAAACCCTGATGACATCGGATTTCGTCACCATGACGTTACTCGAGTTCCTCCTTCCTAGGGCTTGTAAAATGTACTAGGATGGATTTTTCCAAAGGACAAACTTATATTGCAAGCATATGCTATCCCCTTCAAGCTTTTTTTTTTAAATAATTGGGGCACTCGCCAGAAATGGTGGGGGGGAATGGAACCAAGTTTTAGTTATGTTGGCAGTATGTCGCTCTTGAACAAGCCACTTGTCTGCATTCGTGTCGGGTTGCGGACATCTCATTTCGTCATTTTTTCCTCCATGGGTTTGGGTAATCTCTTTTGACCTCTCATCTGCTCTTTTCCACATCGTCATGACCTCAAATCCTTTGATGTCAAATACTACCAAATTCGGTATCGTGTTGCTGATATGTTCAAGAGAAGTTTGCCTCTGCAGTTTTCAACCTCCCTCTGATTCTCCGTTGGTCTTGATTCACTATTATCATGTTCCTCTGTCTCGTATCGATGATGTGGGAAACATTATGACCCACCTTCGATCAGGTCACTTCCTGTCGACTTCAACTTGTTATCCAGGAATTTGATCGAAAGACTCTATTCTGGTACCTTGGAGCCTGCATACCTTAATGGCAGGTTTTTTCGCATTCAACACAAGGTCCACATCATTAGCCTTCGATCGAGTGATTCTGCGAATGTTCTATGCCAGATCATTATTCATATCTCGTGGATTGTACCGGTTATACCTTGAGAGCCATTGTCATTATTGGTGGTTTCTCTCGTACCTGTTAACAGCTTTCATCATTAGCTAGTAATCAGGTGATTTTCTTGCATGTTTGACTCCAGCTCATATATTCGCATGCCTGAAATTGTACTTGTTCAGGTTGAGATGGAGCACAAGACCATGGATTTTGTCTGATAAAGTCTAGGCTATGGATTTTGGTGGATTTTTATAACTTATTGCATGACTCTTTTGATTGGATGGTTGCGACCATACTTAAGTCTATTTTGGATGGTTGTGTCCATACCTTGGATCTCATTTTTTATATATACTCTATTATGGATGGTTGCGCCCATGCCACATGTTCATGTATCATAGATATCAGTTGTATTTTTAATTGCAAGCTTTCCGACAGCAGTGTTTGGTTCGAACACGTTCTCATAAAGCATTTCGCCCCTCCCTCTCCCTCGGACCTCATGCTTTAGGGGGTATCTGTTACACAGCATTTTATCACTGTCCCTGCAATCCCCATCTCGCCCATTGGAGGGTCGTTTCTGTGACCAATAAGCAGTGTCATGCCTTTCAAAAACCATCATTGCATTCCTTTTCATGAGAGTAACATTCCTCTTGTTGACAATTCCCTAAGCAAGACTGTAAAAACCCTTGTTTTTGCCTTGGCACGAGTAGCCAGTTACACTCTCGTGCCGAGCTGGAAAATTAACATTGAGCCCGTGCCAGTTGGTGCTCCATTCCAGTTAAGCACCCGCGCCAAGATGTTTATGGAATGATTTTTAAAAATAGAGGTGGAGGTTCTATTCCAACCACCTCGAGGATGAGTCATTGGGAGTGGTTGAACTGAAACAACCACAGACTCCCTCCTTTAGTTAGTAGTTTCCACCTCCCTTGGAACTCTCCTAAAGGATAGGACTCCCTCCCACCTTTGTAGGGATCCCAACCTCCTCCTTTTCCTCTATAAAAGAAACTATCTCTCTTAGCACAAGCTAGCTAAACTTGGATAATTAGACATACTATAACTGAATTACTAGAGAAGATAGAATAAGGAATTACGTTGAGGAAGCTTGAGTCCATGAATTTTGAGAAAGCTTGAGTCCATGCCTTCATCCCGTCCAAATTCCCTGACAAACATCTGAGACGTGCTTCGCCTGAACCCTGCTGGAGGAGACTGCGATGTCAAAGCATCGGTTGTAACTCTTCCTTCTATTCATTTATATACATGACTATTGTTTGGTTCCACTATTGTGTTATGATGTTTGTGTAATGCAATATGTTTAGCCCTCTTTGACTGGTTAATATTTATGATTGAAACTATGATGTCGTATGCCGTTCTTGTTTCTTATTCTATGTGCAGGTATCCAGGCGTAACAGCGAACGGATTATGATTTTCCAAGGTAGGAGCTAGAGGTTGCTCCTCTTTCCACAATGATGACAGCATTGGATTCCAAGTAGGTCAATCTACCATGTCTCTTGTTCATTCATTAACTAGGAAGCAACACTTTAGCATGTCCCTTTGTTTATAGACCCACCCTAGGGCTAGAGGTATCGTCTCTGTCCGCAGGGAGGATTTACCTACGTAATAGTATTGGTCTTCCTCAAGGCCCCTTTGAGGTTGAGCTTGAGCATGGTTTCCGTGGTAATCACATTGATTTTAGCCCCAAGTTCAATCAAGGTATTATGGACCATAATGCTATCAATGTGAACATCCAATATTGGGCTACCAAGATCTAGGTAATTTGGGGAGTTCACCCTCCCAAGAATTAGATCATACAGCTGCCCAACAACATTGATAGTGGGGGTATATCTTCTTCTCCTCCCATACCTTTTGAAACATTATTCCTTGATAATATTGTTGTAAATGGAGACATATTTGATGGCCTAGAGAAGGGGTATTTTGACACACAAGTTATTCAATTCTCCCAGATGTTTTGCCTCTTCTGGGGTGTGTTGTTTAGGTTAGATCAACCTCTCAGGGTAAGGAGGTGCATTAGCTTGAGGGTCACTTTCTTCCTTCTCTCCTCCATGCTCTTTGGGTGGAGAAGGTAGGTGAACATCTGGAAGTACCTTCCTAAACTGAAGGTTGATCTCTTGGATTTCCACAGCATAAGCAGGATAGGATGTATCCCCATTGTGCACATGTTGTGCCTACTTATTGTTCGGTTTCATATTTTGTTGGGAAACAAGTTGAGGTTACTTAGGTGGGTTATGGTGAGGCAGTTGTGGTTAAGGTTGTGGTGGAGGGATTAAAGCAAGAGGTTGGGTTGTTTGAGACCTCCACCCTTGTGAGGAGTTGCACCATTGAGGATATTGAGGTGGATATGGATGGAAAGGAGGGTTGATAGGTTGAGGAGGATACTGAGGAGTATAAGGCCAAGGATAAGGTATGGGCCATGATGGATGAGTGGAAGGTTACCAAGGTTGGAAAGGTGCATTTTGATTTGGATTGTACTGAGGATAATGTGCACCTTGCATGCCTTGTTGATATGGCCAAGGGCCTTGAGGCCTCCTTTGGTTAATGAAGAATATATGCTCTGAACCACCTTCTACCCCTTGGTATACATCTTTCAGGCCTGGAAAAGAGGGGAATTTGTTTGTTTCATGGTTTTCCTCACAGACACAGCAGACTTCTATGAAATTCAATGGGCACTCATTTCTAGGATGTCTCTTAGTGCATCTAACGAAAAATATAGCTAGCAGTCTTTCTTCTTCCTCTTGCTTCCTTTTTTTCTACATAGTATCCATTTGTAGGGAAAATGTATGCAACATTTCACCCTTGAAATCCTCCAACATACTCCCTGTCTCGTGTTTGATGGCTAATTCAGAGGGAGCTGATTAACCAAGCCTTGGATAGACCTACCTTTTTTCGTAGAAGCCCTAGAGTGATTCCTAAATATTGTCTTGATGTCATTATAAAGCAACTGGTAGATGTACCCTCCATACAAAATTTTGAGGGTTTTTGTTACATTCTCTTTAATCCCTCAAAGAATAACTAGCTTGAGTGACTCAGGATCAAGGGTATAGTTAGCCCTCCAATAATTGAGTTGGAATATTTCGTCATAATCCTTTAAATATCCATTTGGTCCTAGGGTCATCCCACTACAAGGAAAATACCCTCTAGCAGATTTTTTTGAGGAAGCCCTTACAAAAATAGCCCAAATATCCCTTTGTAGCAAAGGTCACTGGAGGAGGTTGGCGAGTGGATGTTTTTGCAGATATTTTTTTTGCGGTGCATTTATAATCCTAACACACACCGGTGCGCTTGATATATATGTGATGCACTGGTGAATAGTAGAGGCTAAAGAAACATTGCAGAGTTATTTTTAAGTACTACAAAAAAAACGGTTCACTTCATACATACAATGCACCGGTGCATTTTATATAAAGCGCACTGGTATGTACAATCAAATGGCACACCAAGACACTCATCATTTCGGTGCTATTTACTAATGGCGACGGCCCGGTTTTTTTTATGTACAACGACACACCGGCATAGGGTTTTTATTCAAAGGAAGCATTGTGTGATCCGTACAAACCGGCCCAGTGCATCTCAGTAATCCAATGCACCGTAAAGAAGTGTGGTGTGCCATTGATGGAACCGCTCGATGCGTCTCATAATCAAGCGCACTGAAAAGGAAAAAGAAAAAATCGGTCATAAAAATTTCATTTTTACTTGTTACAGTGTTGTAGATATCTCAAGCACCGGTGTGAATTTTCCTTCTATGAGGCGCCCTGCCATCGGTGCTCCCATTGCTTGCATTTCTTTCGTCCATTGCTCACTGTGTGGACTTCCAATTTTGCAAAACAGTGGGAAATTTTGGTTTTTAGGATTTCGTTGCAAAGATGACTCCTCAACGCGTAAATGTGTAGGTAATATACTTGTTTCTCACCAACTTAAGATTTTAGAAGATTAATTTTTAAAATTGAGCTAAAATTCACTGTTTTTTTAAGAAAAAAAAATCTTGTGCGGTGCGTTCGAGCAATTTGGCTCGCACCATTCCCGGTACTCCCTGTAAATTTACAAGTCGCACCACGAATGGTGTTATGGAAACCGCACCATACGGTTAATGTGATAGCCCGATGCAGTACCGAGACAAAGCACACCGCAATAACAATAAAATATTGTGGTGCATGTCGATTTCCGGCTGCACCAACAATTTTATTTTTTAATTAACAATTTATTTACGCAGGTGCGTTAGTTTACCGAGACGCACTGCAGTATTTTATTTACGGTGGTGCATCGGTCAAACATACCACATCGGGGCAGTGTGTGTTTGGTAGCGCACCGCTAGTGGTCAAATATTGCAAATCGGCGATGCATTGCGCTATAACAAATGCCTCAAGGCAGATATGTTTTGTCAACACACCACCTATAATATTTATTTAAGTAATAGTTTTTTGTTTTCGTGGTGCATGAGGTTTTTTAATGCACACCGTGGACGGTGCGTGATATACATGTAAGAACTATTGGTAGTGCGTAACTGTGTTTTGTGGCGCACCGCGCATTTTTTTTTTATAAAAGTTATATTTATATATTTGTAAATAAATTTTTCATTTAATAAAAAAAAAAGGTTTTATGTATGAGGGAGGTTGATGTATTTAATATGTGAATCATTCAGCGATGTCAACGAAGAGAGGAAAGACAACAACAAGAGCAAAGGGATGACAATTATAACATGATACAATAGTGGGAGGAAAGGGAGATGGAGAGACTTTTGTAACCTCGCCCTATTTCACCACCCACCCAGTTTCTATTAAGGGAGGTAGGCCTCCTTAAGTTTTATGAGGAGGCTACATCCCTGAAGGGGCATAGTGGGTTATTAGGAAAGTTGATCTACAGGTGGGATGCCCACCGACAGGAATTCTGTGTCGATCCTAACCAGTGGTACCATCCCACTGAGAAGGACATTTATTTTATTATTGGCCTATCTAGGAGAGGGGAGGATTTTCCCCAGTTCCCTAATGTCCCCGCCGATTATGTAGCATGCAGTTAGTTGGTGTACTCCCAAAGATACATTATGGATTATATACTTTCTCCTACATATTTTCAGGTGTCTGATGGACAACTACTGATTACTTCTTTTGCTCCAAAGGAGGTTAGGTACCTCACATTATTATTGGCCACCATTGCACATTATACCAGTGACAGGCAGTGCATTAGTTTCCCTATTTTATTTTATGTTGATTATTTATTCCAGAGGCCACAGCTTGTTAGATGGTCTGCCATTTTTTTGTGGCAGTTTTGTATCGCCTTAGATAGATGTCATTCTCAGGCACGTGGGAGGTTGACCTTCCCTTTTTCTTCAGAGTTGTTTTGTTTATTTTTTGAGAGGTTTCCAGAGATGAGGCCTACTTTTTTGTGTCAGCCTCGTATTCCACTGATACAGGTACAGATGCACATGTGGGGTGAGATGATGCCTAAGAGGGATCCATCTGAGTATCCGACCAGAATTTCTTGTGATGCACTGGAGCTGTTAGCCAATGTGGATGATCACATGTTCGTGATGGTGACGTGTCCTTAAACAGTTTTGGATTAGCGAGGGTGTACCAACATCCTCCTCACATAGGATGAGCCACTAGATGCTAGAGGTAATATTAGTGTTTTCTTTAAATTAATATAGTTTCATGTTCTTTAACTTGTTTTATTAAATTTTTTAATGAAATTGTCTAATTATTGTTGTGTACTATATATTTTGTAGATATTGGCACGTTCGTTTGGGGCATGCCTCCACCCCCACTGGATGATCTTGTAGATGACGAGGAGATGGCAGAGGCCACAGAAGGTGAGAGTCCTCCTCAAGTGCAGATACCCTCGGGCATGCGGCATAGGGCAGACATTCGATTCAGGATGGATTTGGGCGACTGACTATGCAGAATCCTGGTTGATGAGGGAGTCTGCCCTGCGACGATCAGAGACATCCAGGTTGATCATATGCTCATAGAGATCTGGAGGTACGTGCCCCGCAATATTATGAGACTTATGCGTCATATCATCAGAGATTCCAGGTTACTGGTGGCTAGGAGGGATAGGCGCCATGGATATATGCAACACAGCATCTCACCGGATGGTCATGATCACGAGGGAAGTGATCATTCTAGTACTCCACCTCCTCTTCCTTCACCTCGCCGAGATGAGAAGCCAGCATCTAGTCTTGAGAAGGCACCTCCTGAGCAGACACCATCTGAGCAGGAACCTCCTGAGCAGGCCTCCACTAGTTCTAGTATTGAGATACCACCAGATATTTGACATTTATATGGAGTTCTATTACAGTTGTATATTTTTGACATTATATATATATATATATATATATATATATATAGTGCATGTATTTTATGTTCTTGTTGATGTACTTAATTTACATGTTGGTATTCATCATGATGTGCATATTGTTAGGTCATGTTAGATATGTTCATTTAATGTGCTTGCATATAGATGTGTATGTTATAGCAGTTATTTGACATGATATGTATATTTGATGTTTGTGTTGTGATGATGTTATACAATTCTTGTGTTTTGTTAGATGATCATGATCACGATGATTAGATGATGTTATCGAATGTGAATGTGAATGTGTATTTTAGAATATGATGTTTGTACGATGGTTATTACGATCGTGGCGTTTATTTTTAATGTTAAATCATAATATTTATTAAATATTATGTATTGGTAATTGTAAAATTGTAATTATAATTGTATGTATCGTGATTGTAATTGTAATTTTAATTGCAATTGTATGTAAAATTGTAAAATTGTAATTGTAATTGTATGTAAACTTGTAAAATTGTAATTGTAATTGTAAATTTAATTTTAATTGTAAATGTATGTAAAATTTTAAAATTGTAATTGTAATTGTAATTTTAATTGTAATTGTATGTAAATTGTAAAAGCCGTAAAATTGTAATTGTAATTTTAATTGTAATTGTATGTAAAATTGTAAAATTGTAATTCTAATTCTAATTATAATTCTATGTAAAATTGTAAAATTGTAGTTGTAATTCTAATTGTATTGTTAAATTGTAAAATTGTAATTGTAATTCTATGTATTGTCATGATTCAATTTTATTAAAATTGTAAAATTTGTAAATTTGTAAATGTGTAAAATTGTAAAATTGTAAATTAATTGTCAAATTTGAACCATAACTACTGTAAAATTGAATCATCGTAAAATTATAAAATGTATACCATACATATTGTTAAATTATCATAATTGTAAATTTGTAGAAATATAAATAATTGTAAAATAACAAATCTAGAATAATATGAATTTTTGTAACATAATAAAGTTTAGAAAATAATGCAAATAAATTCATGTTTAGAATTATTATTATTTTATTATGATCTTACATACCAAAAATAACAGTCTACATTAATACATTTTTTAATTTTGAAGATATGTGTGTGTGTGTGTGTGTGTGTGTGTGTGTGCGCGCGCGTGCACATTTATTTAAGTAATGATATACTGAAAAACCATTTAAAGTAATTAAGTAGTTGTATTATTTTAGGAATTGACAAAAAAAAAGAAAAAACTTGTTACAGTTCATTGCTTTCGAGAATAACATGATTGCAAATTATCAAGTGAAATGATTTTAACATTAACACAATGGAAACCAATTAATTCAAAATACATATTATAATGTTTAGAAAAAAGAGTTTTCGTTATAAGGTTAAGTTCTCTTCTTTATAAAAACCCATCTTAAATAGTATAAATGTTGAAATAACACATGTACCATATCACTCTCTATTCTCATCACCCTTATTATCTTCCAGCTTGCTTGGCATGATAACACTATTGTTCTCAAAAATATTCTTTGATCTAAGGTCATGTCCCCGTTGGAGTTCCCATGCTTTGCCAAAGCTGGGATGAGAGACCAAAATATGAGACAACATAAAACCACTTTGGGACCTTAGGATCTAGCCCTCCTAGGTCCAGAGAGGGATCTCTCTATACAGGTCAAAGGATATGTCTTTGAAGCTCTTAGGTTATGATTTTAGGCTAGTTGTAGGCTCAGGGTTGTTGGTTTGATTGTTTGTGTTTGGTTGGAGGGAATCAGGAAAAGAAGGACCAATATAAGACAAGGATGAGCAAAGAGGAAGCTTAGGCAGAGATAGATAACTCAGAGAGCATCAAAGCCATTGGGCTATGGAGTCAAGAAAGGATTTATTTGTAATCAATGTGCAAGCTTTCATTTGGGCTAGTCATCTAGAGCATTTGGATCTTAAAGGATGATTGGTGGAATGAGACATTAAGGATAGAAAATGAAAGGAGGAGAACCAACCAACTCTGTCTATAGATCAGGCCAGAGGTCATTTAACTCCAGGCCTGCTTGGACAAAATTAGAGGCAAAACAAGGGATCTTGGAAAGGTTAGCTGGTCGTGCAAAGATCCTAGTGGACAGGGCTAACACTAATCCCCAGTGTTCCCAAACCTTCCAGCTAAATCCTACCAAGAACATCTAAACATGGACTTCATCAATTCATACATCAGAGAGCAAGCAATATCATCCACTACACTGGTTAAATCAATTGAAATCAACATTCAGATACACATATAAGCAGAAAACATTGAGGTAGGGAGAGCAGGAAACATAGGGCACCTATCAAGGGTGAATCCTATATTATACTTCTCTTGCCTAGCAGTAGAAATGAAATGAAATGGAACATAACATAAGAGAAAGTCAATCACAAATACAAAGAAAGAGGAAACATCACCAGCTGCTCTAGATCAGGATCCAAAGAAACATGCTTGTCATATTAAAAACAACACCAATCATGTACATCATAGCCCATAGCTCGAACATTTAGTCTGAATACATCTAATCTCAGTCTATCTTACAATATACATAGAGAACTTGTCTCAAATAGGAAAAATGCTTGCATTCCACTGATTTCTCATCAACAACCTTTACAATAATTCCTTTCCGTGTTTTATAGTGGAAGAGACACAGAAGGTCGACCTGAGGTGGTAGGTGAACACTGAATGTTACATTAAACACAGAAAAGAAATGAGGGCGGAAGCCCATTTTATTTTAAATCTCCGCATTTATCTCTGGTATGGCCTATGTGTTCTGACTGCAGTACTGAGTGGCACTGTAACAAAAATAAAATAATGAACAGTAAGGTCTGCCCTACTTGAAACATCAATGCGTGTTTGATCATGTAGGAGTGCTGTCTGGGAGGAAAGAACTCTAGAGCATGATGTGCAATAAAGGCGGCATGGGCACTTTGTCCATCTGATGAAGAAAACCTTCTGCTGCTGTAGAAACCCCGATAGTACGATCTCTTGCGCATTAAACTTCTGATTGAGCTCTGGGGCTTTCAAAATGGTGCTCTGCCCCTTGAACTGCTGCATGAATGCCTTGATTTTGCAAGATCTGGGTTTTAATGGCGCCTAGATAGGGTTGCGGATCTTTAAAACCTGTACTCTGATGAAATTAATGCCTCCTCCACCTTCTTTGACATTTTGATGGCGTACCAGACCCCATATCAGTTCCCTGTCTGCGCAGCCCGCCATTGGAATGGTACATATGCATCATGGCGGTTCTTTGCCTCTGAAAACTTTGTGAAACACGAAACCTGCGAAGAAACTCATGGACGGGGTGGCGGATGAGGCGGATGGAAGAAATGGACGCATTTGGTGACATGGCAGGAGAAATTGCAGAGGAAACGGTGAACACTCGCTCTGGTAGGTGGTTAATGGAACAAAGAGCTAAAATGGATGAAAAACATTACAAAACACGAAAATAACCCAATATACATGAGGGAATAGGAGAAAGTACAGAGGGAACACGTGGGATGACGTGGCAGGACCCTAGGACAGTGGAAAAGTCATTCGACAAGTGGACCAATCTTGACCGTCGATCATGGAAGATCAACAGCGGAAGACGAAGGAAGGAGGACCAGGACACGGACTATCGCGTATGCGACTTTATTAAACACTGTGCATCTCCGATGATTGAGAGCCGTCTGATGAACACCTCCAGAACGGACGGTCTACGACAATTCCGCTGGGCATCCGTGTCAAATTGTTAATGTGCGGAAAATAGAGTTAACGGGTGGGGACGGCGGTTTTTTGAGATCGTACAGGAGGATAGGTGTCAATGGCTGAATGGAATCGCTGGGCCTCCGGGGAAAACCATCATCTACGGATGAGTGGTGCGGAATGAACCGGTGGTTTTGAGCAGTGCGGCGGGGAAGACTTGGAGCGTGCCCCGGAGTGAATAACAGCCGTCGGATCATGGAGAGGGGGCGCTGATTGACGATGGAGATCTAATAGTTGGAAAATATATGAAATGGGGCGGAATGTAAAAAAACATTAAACTTTAATGCAAATACGAAAGTTTGACTAACGGAGGAAATACAAAGGGAATGAACAAAATGCAATGAGGGGAGCCGTGGATGTGGGACCCGGGGGTCTCATCGCAAAATCGCAAATGGAGAAAGTACGACGGTGGAAATCAGCACCAAACAGAAAACTACGCTTCGCGCTCTGCGACGGAGCGGAAATGTGATGGGGAAAATGCAATCAACGGAAAGCGCGATGGCGGCAAGTGCGACGGGCGATCGCATCGCAAATATTTGCAACGCAATCAGATCGCATCGCAAATATTTGCGATGGATCGATCGAATACATATAATGAAACTGTAATATGCGATAGATGCGATCGGGCGGAGTTGCGATGCGAGATCTTGCGACGGAGGGAAAATGTGATCGGGGGGAAATGCGATGACGCGACCGATCGCATCGCAAATATTTGCGACGTAGTCCATCGCATCGCAAATATTTGCGATGGACAATTGGAATGTTTCACATAAACATGCGCTTTTGCGATTATGCGATCATGCGATCGGCCCCTAAGGCTTTTAACGCTTGGTTTCCGGGAAAGGGTTACGTGGGGAAGTGGTTAAGGTTTAGCGGAAAGGGGCTAAGCCCTATTACAAGGTCGGAAAGTGGGTTTTAAACCCATTTTAGTGCGTTTTTACACCAAAGGGAGGTAACGATAGAGGGGTAAAGGGGAATTAAGGTCAACAAAGAGTAAGGGAAGAATGTAAAGGGGAATATTTGGGAAATTAGAGGGTTGATAGGGGGGAAATAGAGGGGAACAAAAACACTTTGAAAGAAAGAGGAAAAGGGGAAAAGGGACATTTGCAGGGGTACAAGGGGTAACGCAGGTCTTAGGGAGAGGAACCAGTAGAGGGGATTTGTATAAGGCAAAGCACAGAGAGACCTCAAGGATGATGGGTTTTTAGGGGAAATGCATTCTTGAAGGCTCAAAACAATCTAGCCCTCAAACTCGGCTTGCCAAGAATTTCATAGGGGGGCCAGCCCCAATACGAACCACCAATCCCTATCCAACACATATGGGTAAAAAAACACATGGTTGCAGTGTTTAGGGAAAACATAAGGCTCCTTATCTTCATCCCACATATTTCTAGAGTTGATACATATCAGCCTACTATCGCGATCTTCCTTTACATTATTCCGATCAAAGGTGTCCCACCACTTGCACATAAAAATAGCACATTGGAAATAAGAGAAGTCCACTTCAATGATCCCTTATATCTTTTGGACGTAACGTAATGTCCTCGTACTAGGTTTTGATCATGGTGGCTAGCTCGACTAGATTGATTGAACTCGACTTCCACTCCATAGTCTTGTGTCATTTGTCCATCATCGGAATTTTCTGTGCCAAAATGGTGTCCATATTCCCACACAAATGGGAACAAATGCACCTATAAAAAAGTTAAAAAATCATAGTGTCATGTGTCTAATAACCCAATTGTTAAAAAATATAAAATATATATGTTACATTTCAAAGGTTCATTATTAAGTTTAAAATGTACATAAATAGATTATTACTGAGTTGTTGTACCCAATCCCTACGTTTAGCGCATCCTCTTCAACATGCGGGTAACAACCAGTTGCACTGTATTTCTCTCTGACTTGGTTAGCAACCCAACTGTTGGGGCATATAATTGGCATATTTTCTTTTAAATGATCAGGATAAGGCATGAATCTACCATTCAACCTTTTGAATTTTTTCATGTCACTATCCCATTTCATCCTCTTTTTTTCGTACAACGCAACCCATGGTTCTGTCACTTCGGAATTGTAAAGAACGAATTTATTGATTGCTTCAATTTCTGCATTCGTTTATAAAATCAAAATGACATATACTACATATGAGATAAAAAATATACATTATATCGAAGTTCAATGTGAATATTTACTTTGTGTAAATTTGACAAATTATAAGTCGCTTACTCTTTATCAAGATCTTTTTTCCATTCGTTTTGAGAAGCTCCCTTTCTCTTTTGTCTTCATCCCTTTCATTGACCCAAATCACCGCACCTTGTGTGTTTTCAATCTACTTGATGTACTTACTAACATAATAAAAAGACTCATACGATATGTACCCCTATGTCATAAACCCCTTGGGTTTTTCCTTTTTCCGAACAAAACCTTTCAATTTCTTCATGTACCTCTCTAAGAAGAACATCCAACGACAAGAAACCACCCCAACTAATTCAACCTCATCTACTAGGTGGATTAAAATATAAACCTGCAAGTCCATGAAACTCGTCGGCAGTTCCTTCTCAAACATACAAACAATCTCAGCTATCTCTTGATGCCACCGTGGAATGCTAGCCACATGAATCTCCTTTGACATGATCCAACATAAAAATGCATATAATTTAGATATGGCATGTCCTGGGTCTTTGGGGAGGTCATGTTTCACACACCCACGCACGAACAAAGGATAATGACACTACAAAGTTATAAACACATGCATACAAAATTAGTTATGTTTTATGATCCCATGGGATAAAAATTATTAATGTAAAAAATAATAAAATCATGCTTTTGACATTATACATACTCTTAGAATATTCAAATGGTCATGTGATTTCAAGCCCGACAAATGGTCTTCCACGGTGAAGCATCTTCGTAGTGAAGACCCATATTAAGATGACACCCTCACACCCATTATAAATTATCTTGCCAAACAAATATTTTCTTTTTTTTAAATCCATGGGACGTCACCTTCTTTGAAATACCAATTAGAGGGACCAGCCTCCCCTGTACTTTCTAATTGTCTTGGCCAATTTTTCTTTTTAGTTTTTGAAGTAATAATATCTTTCCTAACAGCCAATGTGTCACTTTGTTTCGATGATATGTGCCTCCATAAAGAAGATGAAACATTTTTAAATATATGCATGGGATCTAATAAGTGGGTAAGCTTAAGATTCTCCCAATATTGGAGGTTATAAAAGATATATTTTCTTTTCATCCCAATGGAAAATTTCTCAACATAGGTGTCGAAGAATTCTAGATCATTGAACATAGGCTCCCCATTTGAATCGAACATTTCTATGAACTCCTCCTTCTCTCTTTCATATGCTCTAATCCATTCAGTTTGTGTCATTATTGCAGGCCTTTGGGTTCTCTCTCGTTTACCATTGAAAGTGGATGTTTCTCTTCTGTAAGGGTGTTCTTCTGGGAGGAATACCCTGGAGCAGTCATACACTGGCTTTCGTAGGTCATTAGACCATATAGCTTTTAGAGAAGGTCCATAATATTTACATCCATAATACCCTTTTGTTACAAGCCCTGTGAAATTATTGTATACGATATGCATGGCACGTTAAAGAATATCATGAATATCATAACAATTACAACGAATTAAATTAATATGTGAAATAATATTGTTACGTATATAAACAAATCAATAAACATGTAATTTACCATAGCAAACTCCTAAGCCTGAAAAATCGCGTGTCGTGTAAGCACATATGCCATACAACGTAAAACTCCTCTCTGCTGCGATGGATCTTGATACATCGTATACATTTATCCTATCCCATAATTCCTTCAATTCATCTACCAGTGGTAGTAAGTAGACATCCATATTCTTCACTTGTCTTCTACCAAGGACTATGAGAGCCAACATAAGATTTCAATTCTTCACAACCATGGGGGGATATTGTTATTGATCACTACTATGGGCCAAACAGAATATTTGGTGTTCTGGAGTGAATATGGGTTGACGCTATCCATGGCTATGTTGAGTCGTAGACTTTGTACTTCATCCTTGAATTTTTCGGGCCATGTATCCTCTATATGATTCATGGCTATTGAATATGTTGGAATTCGCATAACTCCCAACTCATTTCTGTGTGAGGCATGTCATCCCTGCAAGATATCTAATTCTTTGCAACGAAAGAGCCTTTGAATCCTTGGGATTATAGGCATGTGCCTCAATATCTTAAAATGAGGACCACGTGATTTACCCTTCTTCTTTTTTTATCATACCTGTCATGCCCACGTTTCAGACAAATTTTTTTGTCTGCATATTCTCCTCTATATAGAATACAATCATTT
Source organism: Pinus albicaulis (assembly GCA_034641835.2). NCBI lineage: Eukaryota > Viridiplantae > Streptophyta > Pinopsida > Pinales > Pinaceae > Pinus > Pinus albicaulis. Next base: position 363,835,672 of record CM076575.1, read on the forward strand.
GGACATGTATGATATGATATGTACTCAACACCCAACATTTTCAACAATTTCTTTGCCTCTTCGCAACTACCGAGCAAGACATTATCACTCGGAATAACCTTATCTTTGAATAATCTGTAGTTGGTGAACAATATTGATTGTACAATGCCAATGATTACTAACGTTCATAAAATTGACCATTTGTAATGTTGATTGTGTGACAATATTTCTCAAAATATAAGGGACTTAATGGTAAATTACCTCAAAATTTCAGAGAAACATGCATTCGACAAGCCAAACTTTGCTTTCAAGTTGTACAGTAACATCATTGTCCCCAACTAGATAGACTTTGGCTGACTGCCAGGTCCAAAGAGAGGGGTGGTGGAAGAAAATTTAAGGCTTTCAAATAACATTGTCTCCATGGAAGTCGTATCCCTTAAGTAATCATCCATACCAACCTCTATTTTATTTCCCTCCATTTCCATCTTGTGAAGAAATACTATCGTTGTAGTCATTCCTAATTGGTGAATCCGGGATTGAATAGGTAGTTGATTCAACCACAGCCTTCTCTCGATTTGACATTGTCGTGGGTGCAACAGAAGATGTTAGGTAGGTCATTCATCATTACTAGAAATCCTAATAATTTCAAAAACTATATTTGAACATGATTAGTACAATATCGATGATATCAATTAGTAAGCACATTAGTGCATGATTAATTGGTTTGACGTTGAAATAATTACATTATACCAAACAATTATTACCATCATTGTCTCAGGATTGTGGCTAGAAGATAGCATGTACAATTGGCAGGGTGAAGCGGTTGTCCATTTTCATTTACCAACCGCACCTTGCAGTATGATGCTCCTGATAAGAGCTTCCAACATTTTGGAACTGTTTGGATATTTTTTGCATCTGAACTCAATTCTGAATCTACATGAACCTGCAAATTTGTATACATTAATTTTATTCATTTGATTCACATGGATAAAATAAATAGATTCAATTAGATAATGAAAATATAAATAAAATATGAATTAATTACGTCTGGAGATGGATAGGGAGAACCCTGCGATGGAATTTGAAAGATATTATGGAACGAGCTCGATTATGAAGAATTGTCCATTTGATATAATTATGAGATTTTCTCCCTGCATTTGAGAAAAATCAACAATAAATTTTGGTGTACATACCTAAAAGTAATTATAATGCCTTAAAAAAGGAGTTATTGTTATCGGTGCTAATGTACTATTAACTGCACTGGTGTGGTTTTATTATCGGACGCACCGGTGATGTTAGTTAACAAACACACCAAATATCAGGAAAAAAAAATGCATCCTTATTTTTTTTAAGTGAAAAAAAAGGGCAAACTGAAAAAATGAGCGGCAATTGATTTTCGGAAATCTAATTTCATAAAAATTTCTTTAAATAGTAAAATCTAGTCATTACTTCATTATTTTTGCAAAAAATTTCAGGGATGGATTTGCATGAGAGACGTACCTGGAGAAAGAGAGCATTGTGGAGAAGAAAAATACTTTCGAACAGCAGCACTATTCAGAGAATCAGAATTTGAAACATCTAGTGATTCACAGAAAAAACCCTGTAGTATAGTAAAATATTAAATTTTACTGTAATAATTGCTTTTTTTACAGTTTCTGTTAGATTTAATACATGCATAGTAAAAATTCTAAATTTTACTGTGAATTTTACTAATAAAATAATTTACAATCTCTATTCCTATTTAGATTTAATTAAAATTAAAAACAAAAACAAAAAAAACCCATTCTTACTTGAAACCCTTGCTTCTTCTTGTTTATGTCACTACAAAAATTCACAATTAGGGCTTTTCATTCTAGATTTATAGGTTTTGTATATATATATATATATATATAGGCGTATGACATCTAACCCGCGGGACCACTCACAAATTCAAATCCCAATCCTTGTCGGCCCTTGCACGATTTTTTTTTTAAATAGATTTTCTTAATCGGTGTGCATTGTTTAATATAGTACACCGGTGCGCGCTTTTAGCGTAACGCACCAGCCGCGTATTAACAAAAAACATTGTTTGATAAAAACATATTTTTATACATTTACGTTTATGTTAATCAGTGCTCCGATATTAATATAATGCATCGAGTATCCTATTGACAAAGAGCATGTACAGTATTTATACTGTAGTGGTTGTTCATTTATACAAACATATTGCACCGTTATCGGTGCTTAAGTTGTGAAATTCGCACCAAGCGTTTAATTTAGATAGACAGATTGTTTTCTTCATTTTATTTTTTTACCTGAAAAGTATGTGATTTATTTATAAAATATATTAATGAATTTTACAGGTTTTATATTGATAAATAAATTTCTGACAAGAGTTCAAGTAACAAAAATATTGATAGCAAATCCAGAAAGAAAAAAAATCAAGTTCTTTTAAATTGTTTAAAAAAAATATTATTTTTGAACTATATGTCAGTTTAACTAATATGTATTGTTTAGTGTGTATCATGCAGAGCCACAAAATGACGAAGCTCGATAAGAGTCTTTCTGATCTAAGACCATAAGAGCGTAAAATCTTGATGGAAAATTTGCAGAAGGATGAATCAGGTAAATGAAAAAATACTATCAATCCAATATGAGTTTCTTTTTTGAATTTTCATTAATAATATACTTAAAAATATCAGATAACATGTTTCAAAAAATCTATTAATTCAGATATGTTTAATGTTCTACAGGGACCAAAAACTAAGAAAAGGAATGTTGTTCTAAGAAAATTTAAAAAAAAAAAATAGAACATGCAAATGAAAATAAATTGCTCCTTAGCTCATCTGGAGTGGTGTTGGAGGTTAACGAAACGGCGAAAAACTTTTATAAAACTTTGAGGGGTCTAGTGGAACGCATGTATAGGCGTTCTTTCCACTTACAATACAAAAATCAATACAATGATTCCAAGAACCAAATTTTATTTAAACTATAGGTAGAGTATCCATTAAATTGATCAATGAGACATGTCAGACTTTTAATAGCAAAAACGTACAATAACAACAAAATAATTCCTGAAAAAAGTAATATTCCTTTAAATGTTTTTTTTCTAGAATTATATGTATATATTACTACAAAGCAATCATTTATAAATATGACTTTTGTTGTATTTAGCTTTGATATATCAATATAAAAAATAAATAGTTTATTGACATGTTACTTTTTCAGGAAGATTATGAAAATCTCAAAGGATGAACGAGTTGATATCAGAAATATGCAAGTAGGAACATCCAAAAAGGTGTACAAGGAGATGGCCAAAGAAATGGACACAATTGCATCGCACGAGGAGCCATCTTAACAACAACGTCCTTCAAATGTAATATGTAGTCATTTAATTTTTCGATTAGGTACAATAAATAAATAATTTAGCATTAAATATTAATTTTCAAGTATTTTCTTGCAAAAAAAGAAAATAAAATGGAACCATTTAGCACATAAAACAAGACGCCAAGGAAGAAAAGGGTTGATATCTAAGTTTGTGGGTAATTGTTACTTCCTTTTAACAACTTAACTAGATTTCATTTTTGTATATTTTAGGTTGTTTAACAGAAATCATCATTGAATATCTTCAAACATGTGCTAACATACAAAGAAGAACCATTAGAATAATTTATTGACATTGGGTTAAATATGGGTTGTCAATATATCTTATGTAATATCCCAAAAGGGAGAATGCAGTAATACAAAAACACAATAATTGAAAACTGCAACAATGAAAAATTAATCTAAATACACCATAAAAATGTACAGAATAGCTAAGCCATTTTATTAATAGGAGGTGGATAAACTAGTACAACAATGCTCAAAATATGAGACACTCAAGCCAAACAAGTGGCCTAGAATGACCCTGAAGTCCTCCCACAAGAGGGACTGCGTAACTATTGGACTGCTGGAAGGAATATCGTGTTGTCCCTGCTGCAAATGTCGAGACTGCAGCTACCGAAAAAATATAGAAGTGTGGATATGGCATTTTCGGAGCTCAGATGATGTCGGGATTTCAGATCCAAGCTCTATGATGAATATCCAAGATAACCCAGAAATTATTTCCAGATCTGACAATCTTGTAAAATCACCCTCTTAGGCCCTGCAACATATGACTATTGGGTATGCATATCTGAAGCAAGAACTAATCATAAGATGGTTGCAATGTGATACAATCATATCTATTACTGAAGGGTTGATCCCTTCACTAGATCCCCAAGCTAGAAGCTCAAGATCTAGCTCGTCCTTCCTCCTCCACTGATTGCAGTTGTTGAATACACAACAGCTGAGTAAAATTACGCTTTCAAGGATGGAGGCTCTATAGCCTAATGATATATGCTGCAATGAAGCTCAAAAATGATGGAAATAATGTTTCAAAAGTGAGGAGATGGTCCCTCGCAGGATTTCTAGCTGAAATACTAGAAACTTCCCTCCTCCAATAGATCTACAAGACCGGACTACGCAATTCCTTGGGGAATTGTTGTTACATGGAGGTGTGTAATGTTGGCCTGAATGTCGTATATGATATGTTGCTCCTGGAAGACTGATCTTGAAGCACAAGGTGAAAGGATGAATCCTCCACCGATTGCCTAGCTGAAATGCTAGAAACAACCTCCTCCTCTCAAACCCTCAAGAAGGAAAGCGTAATTCCTGAAGACTGAATGTGCTGTAGAGAGGGATTGAATGTTGAACCAATGCCTGATGATGTATGGCAGTTCAAAAGAACCTTCCCATAGTATGGACTTGAAGTCCCCTGTTGGTAAGGGTGGGATTTCCACTCAGAAACACCCGTGTGCTAAACAACACTTCAGACTTAGCTAAAGAGTTGAATCATGCATAGAAATGTCAAATGAAAAATCCAGATCTAAACATATCAATAATAAAAATATAAAGCTTGCCTTCTATTGCTTCCTTCATCTTCTTTGTATGGTTTGTGAGCCTTCCATATCCCTAGCCTGCCTCATAACTATGCTACACATGTGGCCACTAGCCTCCATAAAGACTGTGTTGTCTCTCCATGTTCTCCACCATCTCTGCATTTAATTCCCACTCTCTCCATCATTTGTGAATTAGATGCAGCACTTCCTCCTACTATTTCATCATTAGTGCTCTATGATATTACTTTTAATGCACCATGATCTCATTTGACTTCCTCCACGATCTCCATGATCTTATCATTAATGTTGCATGATCTCCACTCTTCCTTCATTAAGAATTTGCTCCACTACTCCATAATGCATATCTACTTCTAAATTATCCACATACACAAATCAAAAGTGGATTTTATTCATCTATAGGGTTTATGGGTCCCTCCACCCTCTTATTTACTTAATTAATTAGAAAAAGTAAGAACTCTAATATTCCAATTAACTTAAGGAAAATTGGGAATATTACAGTCCTCCCCGCCAAAATGTTGCTTGTCCTCAAGCAACTGCAAAATGGGATGCTACGTAAATCCATCTCCCTCCAAATGGAATCCTCATATGGAAGGTCTCCCCATCTACTACAATGTGTAATGCATGCCCAGCTCCAAAGTTGCCTCTCTAGAATGTCTAGAATGGCCTCCAACTGAAAATTTAGATGCCTCTCCTCATCAATGAGTCTCCAAGTGGCAACCATATGCTATCCAAGATCCTCCCCTATGCATGAGATTCATAATGTGAATTGGTCTCTTCCCAAAGTGGAAAGTCCCAACTCATAAACTATCTCTCCATACCATGCTACATGAAGTAGATTGTATCTCTCCATGCTTCCATTCTTGGCCCTATTGGCCTTGTTGGATCCAAGCATCATCCCAACAATGTGTAAAATAAGAAGTAGAGACATATGGATGAACATGTACAATGTCAAACCATACTCTCCCAATAACAACCACCGTAGAAAATCCTTATGTTGCCATGCCAAATCATCATTAAGCCAAGTAAGAGAGCCATACTCTCTCAATATAAGCCACTGTAGCAATGCCTCTTGCTGCCATGCCGAATCACAATAAACCCAAGTATGAGAACCATACTCTCTCAAAAGAAGCCACTGCAGCAATGCCTCTTGTTGCCACATCACATCATCATTATCCCAAGTACAATGATCAAACTCTTTCAACATAAGCCAACATAGTAAGGCCTCTTGTTTCCATCCTCCATCAACACCATGCAATGTATGGGTAAAAATCAGCCCATACTCTCCCAAGAGTAACCAAAGAAAAAAGGATTCTTGCGTCCATATTACATCATCATGATGCAATTCATGGAGCAACAACATACTATTTGACATGTAGAATGTCACATCAGCCCAATAAAAACAAACTCCCTGCTGCCACACCATGTGAGAGTTATGCCATGTCCCAAACAAAACTACATACATGGTCATAGGATATGTCATGTGATGGCCAAACTCTCTCAACAATAACCAACAGAGCCATGCCTCCTGCTGTTGCATATCATCAGTAATGTACATGGCATGGATCATACAAATGTGAGATGTTTAGTAGTGACCATACTCACCCAAAAGAAACCAGTGCATCCATGCTTCTTGCTGCTCTATATCATAGATCTACAAGTAGTTTGTCAATCCCTTGCTCATCCTCCTCATCCATCCATCCCACTGTGGATGATGAATCATTTCATGCTCATACTTGGTATCCACCCATGGTAGAATACCATCCTCCTCCAAATGATAAGCTTTGCACTCCATGATATATTGAATTTCACCTCCTTTGAGGTCTCCCCATGAGATCCTCTGATCAATGGCCCAATAGAACCCATAAGGTTCCATACATGATGTAGCTATAAATTTAACTTTGAGTTGTGAGAGGCTCATCAAGAAAACTCCATATTGATAATGGAAAATGCTCTCCATTATAAGATGTCTACCATCTATCATCTGTCCCTCCAGTGCTTCAAGAGTGAAGCTGCCTTCGGAATGCTCCAAGAATAATGGGGCCCTCATCTCATCACTGCTGCTCAGTGATAGTGTTGTAGATCTACATGGGGATACATCTGTTGTCTCATGGTCATACACAATGTGGAACTCATAGCCTGACATTGTACTGAATAGGACTTTTCTCATCCCATCCTCTGAAACTCTAAATTTCAATACAAAGTGTTGGGTGTAGCTCAACAATGATAAATTGGGACAGATGTACATCTCTTCCTTGATCAAGTCAAGGGTCCTTTGTGCAATGATAATTTGTTGTTCCAAATCAGCAAGTTGCTCTAATCCTTGGGTATGCAATTTCCCTGATGGCATGTTCTCACAAATCTCAATATGAGGTACTGAAATAATGTGAGATGAAAGTGTTTACAAACCTTAGATAAGTTGAATCTCGGGAACATCTTGCACAGCTACAAGAGTTCATCCAACCAGTGCAATGGCCTCTCCAACTGCTGGTAATGGTGATGGTTTCTCTTCTTCAATTTTACTAACACTATTACATGTCTCCTCTTCCTCATGCATCTCATGAATCATGCATGGGACTCCCAATGTCAAGATATCAAGACCATATTGCAAAGATGAAAGTGCTCCTCCTCCTCATACAAGTACTTCTATAGCTGGTGGTAGTGGTAGGGGCTCCTCCTCTGGAGTGATAATGATGAAATATTCCTTTGGCTTCTCATGTACTATCTCATCAATGATGGGAAGTGTCTTTGGTTTCCTTCTACCAAACTTATTCTTTAGTATTTGAAATAAATCTTCATAAGCAATCACTTTGGCATGTGATAAATGATTGAACCAGCAATCTTTGGCTTCACCTTCAAGGTGTAGCACTACAATCTCAACGGCCTCTCTTTCTGCTACTGGGTATAGATGAAATAATGAAGCTAACCCTTCCCTCCAAGCCCTTACTGTGCTTGAGGATGATCCATCAAATGTAGGCAAGAAGAATCTATGCCTCTTTCTTCTATTGCTAATGTGGGATCTTATTTCTTCTTTGGGTTGTAAAAAGTGTTGGAGAGTTAGATTCTCCTTGAGTGTTCTAGGATGTGATTTTTACTCTGACAAATATTTACTTAGAGTCTCATACCCTAATTCCCCTTCATATTCACACCATTCACCTTCCTTCTCAAAGAAAGTTTATCTAGTAGAATGTTATGGAGATCTCTGCCTTGTCGGTTGTTTCTGTTGTTGATAGGAAGTTCTTGGACCTTCCTCATCTTGATATCTTCTTGTAATCTCCCTTTGTCTTTCTCGCTTCATTTGTTTGAACTTCTTGGAGTGATCTTGCATAGATCTAAAGAGAAATGAGGCAAAACTTAAACCCTCCATCATTATAGATCTCTACTTTCTACTTCTTCTTTTGATGATAAAGATGAAGTGCCCACAAGCTGAGCCAAAGATCATGCTCTGATACCACTGTAATATCCCAAAAGGGAGAATGCAATAATACAAAAACATAATAATTGAAACTGCAGCAAAGAAAAAATAATCTAAATACACCAAAAAAATGTATAAAATAGTTGAGCCATTTTATTAATAGGAGGTGGATAAACCAGTACAACAGTGCTCAAAATATGAGACACTCAATCCAAACAAGTGGTCTAGTATGACCCTGAAGTCCTCCCACAAGAGGGACTGCATAACTGTTGGACTGCTCGAAGGAATATTGTGTTGTCCCTACTACAAATGTCGGGAATACAACTACTGGAAAAATATAGAAGTGTAGATTTGGTAGTTCCGGAGCTTAGATGATGCCAGGATTTCAAATCCGGGATCTATGATGAATACCCAAGATAACCCAGAAAGGATTTCTAGATCTGACAATCTTGGAAAATCACCCTCTTAGGCATTGCAACATATCAATGTTGGGTATGCAGATCTGAAACAAGAACTGATCATAAGATGGTTGCAATGTGATACAATCAGATCTATGCTTGAAGGGATGATCCCTTCACTAGATCCTCAAGCTAGAAGCTCAAGATCTAGCTCCTCCATCCTCCTCCACTGATTGCAGCTGTTAAATACACAACAACTGAGTAAAACTATGTTTTCGAGGATGGAGGCTCTATATCCTGATGCTAGATGTTTCAATGAAGCTCAATAATGACGGAAACAATGTGCCCAAAGTGAGGAGATGGTCCCTCACATTATTTCCAGCTGAAATACTGAAAACTTCCCCCCTCCAATAGATCTACTGGACTGGACTACGCAATCCCTTAGGAAATTACTGTTGCATGGAGGTGTGTAATGTTGGCCTGAATTCCAGATATGATATGTTGCTCCTGGAATACTGATCTTGAAGCAAAAGGTGAAAGGATGAATCCTTCATCGGTTTCCTAGCTGAAATGCTAGAAACAACCTCCTCCTCTCAAACCCTCAAGTAGGAATACTTAATTCCTGAAGAATGAATGTGTTCTAGAGAGGGGATGAATGTGGCACCAATGTCTAATGATGTATGGCAACTCAAAATAGCCTTCCCAGAGTAGGCACTTGAATTCCCCCATGGGTAAGGGTGGGATTTCCACTCGAAAACACCCGTGTGATAAACATCGTTGTAGACTCAGCTAAACAGCTGAAGCATGCATAGAAATGTCAAATGAGAAATCCAGATCTAAACAAATCAATAATCTAAATCTAAATCTTGCCTTCTATTGTTGCCTTCATCTTCCCTATATGGTTTTTGAGCCTTCCATAGCCCTGGCCCACCTCATAATTGCGCTGCACATGTAGCCACTAGCCTCCATGAAGACTACGTTGTCTCTCCATGTTCTCCACCATTTCTGCATTTAATTCCCACTCTCTCTATCATGTGTGAATTAGATGCATCACTTCCTCCACTATTTCATTATTACTGCTCTATGATCTTACTTTTAATGCACCATGATCTCATTTTACTTTCTCCATGATCTCCATGATCTTATCATTAATGTTGCATGATCTCCACTCTTCCTTCATTAATAAGTTTCTCCACTACTCCATAATGTAGATCTACTTCTAAATTATCCACATACACACATCAAAAGTGAATTTTATTCATCTATGGGGTTTATGGGTCCCTCCACCCTCTTATTTACTTAATTAATTAGAAAAAGTAAGAACTCTAATATTCCAATTAACTGATGGAAAATTGGGAATATTACATGTTGGCATATCATAAATTAATTGTGGAATTTGCAAGTATCTATCTTGTTTTACTTAGCTCCCTCTATAATTAATAGAACAAAAAAATATTTTATATTAAATCTATGATTTATTATGGGGTATAAAACTTGCAAGAAACAAAGTATGGAGATGGGCTAATAAATGAATTGTTGAAAGAAGGCATGAATTTTGGTTTTGAAGGTATGTGTATAGTTCATGAGTCAACTATTTCTATGGTACATTTATTTTCGATTTACATTGATGTATATTATTTAATATTTCTATTTTCATTATTCTCACCAATGTAGATACACTCATTACACTTTATTTTTATGTTTGTAGATGGAACTTGAAGAAGAAGAAAACAATTAACACAATGAACAAAACATTCCTCCAAATAACCCAAGTCATGGAAGTAGCTCGAGCAGTGACAGCAGTTCCAGCAAAGAATGATGATCAATATGTTTGGATACCAAAGCAGGGCATTGTATTTTTTGAAATATTTGTCTATGAAATCAGACATTTTGTTTAATGTAATGGACATAGTGTCCCAATTGAAAGACAAAGGGATACCAATAACTATCTTATTTTATATGACGAAGAGTGTCTTATTCATATATATATAATAAAATACGTTTTAATTTATTCTATTGTGTTCTCCATTGTCGTTGTAAAATGTTACACCACTGATTAAGTATATGGATGATTAAATATTATAATGAAGAGATGTGAAATCTGATGATATAAAAAATTCATCCAAACATCACATTCAAATGCACTAATAAATATTTAATTGATATGAATACTGTTATAAGATATGTGTCGACTTTTGATGAATAATGAATTTTAAAAAATCACAATAATTGTACTGTCACAGGTCAATGTTTCTAAAAAATAGAAAATGAACACCGATGCGTGTGTATGATATTGCGCACAAGTGCATTTCTATGAACTATGAGCACCGCACCAAATACCAATACCAATTAGAACATCCAGTGCGCTTTATCGACGACTATGACCCAGATGGATAGGCATTGTATGCAACAGTATGATTTTCCTTTAACACGTTGTTGCATTTTTACACCTTAACGGCCCGGGGCATGTACACAACCCATACGCATCAGGCAGATAGAAGGTGAATGCATCGGTGCATTCATATTTGTAACGCACCTATATTGTTTTCATTAAATGCCTTGGTGCTTTAAAACTATAATATGAATACATTGGTGCATGCACCTTCTATCGGCCTGGTGCATATTTGTTGGTGACATGCACCGGGATGTTGCTAAACACCCGGAGGCTCTTGAAATTGTTTTCTATCCCAGTGCTTGGTATGTTTACAGTCCGGTGCGTAAAGGTTAAAATGCATCGATGTGTTCACACATGAATCATGCACCGATAATAAATACATCTGTAAAAACCTCCGGCTGCCCAATTTTTTTTAGCTGTGTTGAAGTTCTATTAGAAGCTCCTTCAAAACCTCTGTTACCAAAAACGGATGTTGTAGTAAAAAAAAAAAAATTGACAATTTTGGCCAATTTTATAACACTAAAAACCTCCTTTATAACCTCCGCTAGAGGGTCTTTTCCTTGTAGTGGATCCTAAATATTTCCTCATTTGTTTCATTGGACCTATTTTAATCCTTGTAATTTCATTAAAGGCTTACTACATTTGGTCCCAGGTAGTGATGTTATTTCCAGGTAAACCCATAAACCAGCGCAAGGCTGCATATTTGAGCATAGATGGAAACAAATTCAACTTCTGTTCACCATAGGTATATTAATAGGTCCTAGAAACAATAGAAAATTCAAACATGAAGGTGTGAGGGTATTCAAATCTTAGCCTATGGAAATGTGGAAGGTAAATAAGACTTATATTCTTCATTCTAGCCTCCCCATTGGTTTCTCGGATAGGAAAAATATCATTTTGTCTATTTTCAACCATGATGTGGGTAGGCAAGGTGGGCTCTTCTTCTCCTATGGGTTCCTCAAAAATTTCAAGTTCCTACCCTAGACGGTTTTCTAACTCCCCTGCAATCAAAGAGGGAAGTTCACATTCACCAAAGAAGAATGACGGTTGGATGCTTGAAGGGGTGGTGGTTTTTGGTAGGAATTTCCCTTGACTATCCATACTCCTACGAGGCATGAAATAACTAACTCTATTTTTGAATTTTTTCTTCTCTTTTTTTTAATCTCTCAAACCAATAGTACTGATACAAAACAGAAAGGAAAAAAAACAAGCAACTTCTAAGTAGAAACAACACCCACTTGGACACCTCCCCGACAAGGGTGCCAAAAAGTGATGGGCCCTAGTATTGCATCAAGGATGTTTCAACTCCCAAGGCTCTCAACTTAAATTATCAACCTGGGGTTCATACAAACTTAGAGGTGAGAGTGTTATATGCACAGTAGGTCAATTTATACTCATGTCACCCTCAGTCATTGGATTAGATCAAGGCTAGCTGATAAAACTCCTTCAGCTAATATACAAAGTGAATTTTTGTGGAAAGATAATAAAATCATGCCCTAACTGCAAGGCGAGTATTAGCATAATTGCAAAAATGAAAGTGCCATTCATTAAATGTAGAGACTACTTGTAACTGCAGGAAGGGAAAGGATTACACTAGTTTCATAAATAAACCATGCTAATACATTTGAAAACTAATCAAATCAATTTTCTACTTGCATGAATCATTAATCTAATTTCAAATTGCTTGAGAAGAAGAAATTCATTCTACAACACATAACTAGGGAATTCAAAAAAACTAAGTCTAATCTGCTTGTTGTTTTGTGTTTGTAGTGGAGGAAGGATGGATTTTGAGTGGTCATGGAGTCTCCCTAATCATGGAATCAAATCGTGGGCGTCATTATTCAACTTCAAAATGCAAAATTCAAGGTCCTAGGGAAAATTTGGTTGAATCTAGATAGTGCTACAAGACTGCTACAAGGTGATCTGAATGGGAATATTATTGTTTATTGTTCTAAGATCCAATTCATAATTTAAATAAAGTGCTTGAGGATGATGAGGTTAATTTCAAGTTTAACATGAGGTTTTATGTGTTTTTATGTTAATTTCATGAGGAAATTAACATAAACAAAACACTGAATAGTAGCATCTAATAGACATGAACATCACCATAAACAGTAACACAATAGCACATGATGAAGGATTTCACCCCGCCTAGGCTATGTCTCCTTGGTCCAGCTTCCAATGGCTTGGCCCTCTTCTATTATGCTCAAAAGTGTGATTACATGTATTTACAATGCTTAAACACCTCTGAGACTTGTTCCATCAGCTCCAGAATGCCCAAAAAATTCCTATGTAGCCTCTTTTTGCCTACAATTTGACCAAAAACTAACTTATTTATGAATTTCCCAAGTTTTTGCACTATTTGCTACACATGATCCCCAAAATCCGACACCATCCTACAAATTTGCCTAGAATTCAGTTAATTGAGCACCAATTTCGCCAAAAACCAGGCGAAACTGTCAGAGCGCTTAAATTCCCAATAACTCTTAGAAGCCAGATTTCAAAGCATATAGTTATATGGTTAATAAAATAATTTTTATATATAAAAAAATGTTAGTTAACTTAACCGTCGGATTCCGCGGCTTGCGTGGTCACATTGGCGATTAGTATAAATGTTGGTGGTTCTAGTTCCAGCGGTTACGATAAACCGCGGTTTGCGCTTCCCCGGTCACATGGCATATCTCTGCCATGGTTAATTTTTATGTTATGGTTATGGGGGGGATGCAGGGATAGCCTCCCGCCCATGGTCCCCGCCCCTGGCATGGTGACTAGGGATGGGACTAGACCCCGGCCCCCTACCCCACGGCACAAACAACGTTATAACAAAACCAACCGGAATACATAGTATGGTAAGAAACAAATGAATGGTGCAATGGTAAAGGTTTGGTGCTCGGTCTTGGAGGTCATGGGTTCGAACCCCGCTTGCTCCACTCGAACTCAACCCAAAATTTTGGTGGCCCTCGAGTTGCCATGTGGCGGCCCCTGGCTGGGCCACGTGGCAGCCTATGGTTGGCCACCAAAACAACCAATCAAAAACTCACCACAACAACCAATACAAACATGCCACTTGGCATGATCCCATTCGCTGGAGAATACCATTGACCAAGTCAACCTGCGCAGTCACCCTGCCATGTAGGCATGCCCAGTCAGCTATATGGACTACTGACTAGGTTGTCCTGCATTTTTTTTTTTTAATTATATGTTTGACAAAGTGGACAAAACACGTTTCTGAGAGCCTATAGTGTCGGTTTTCCACGAAACAAGTTGCATCGGATTCAAAACGATGAGATCTACATGATCGTTAAGGTTCCACACCATTCTGACAACTTTCACTTTTTAGCATAATTTTGAGCACCTAATCACTCCTCCCCACTGGAATTTTTTGGACCCCAAAATATCACTTTCATTTGTTCATTAGATGATGGTACAATTCCCTCACCTTTCCAATCTCAATCCATTTGTCCTTAGAATTATTTGTACCTTCGAGCCCCACAAAAAAGGTAGTTTGCACTCCCTTGTTTTGATGTCATTGTTCTTCCTTCAAGAATGGTGTCTTGTTGAAGCTCATTAAGGTATTCTGGAGAAAAATCCTGAATAGAAGGAATTTAAAATTGTTCTCCTTGATATTTAATAAAAGGAGGCTCATACAACCTTAAGTTCTCAACATTAACAATAGAGTAAATTTGCATGTATGAAGGCAAATCTAACTCGAAGGCATTTTCACCAATCTTTTCCAAAATTCTGAAAGGACCATAACAGAATGGTTTCATTTTTTTACCTTCCCTTTGAAGCTTCTCTTTGTTAATGTGAAGCCAAACTTTGTCACCAACTTGGAACTTTTGATCCATACGATGCTTTTCATGCCTTGCTTTGTACTTGCCTTGGCTCTTTTCAAGTTGATCTTGAATTGTTTGATGTATCAATTGGATTTGTTCTATGAACTTCTTGGCTTTTTCTATGTTGCTATGGCCATCAATAGCAACATACTTCCCAAAAATAAAATCCAATGGCGATCTAGGCAAGTATCCAAGACATGCCTCAAATGGAAATGTTTGTGTAGAGGATTGTTTTGCACGATTGTAAGCATGTTGAATGTAGTGAAATTTTTCATCCCGCAACTTAGGATGCTTTTTGCAGTATCCTCGAAGAATTTGTATGATTTTTCGGTTGACCACCTCGGTTTGACTATATGTTTGTGGATGAAATGTTGTACTCTTCTTCAACTTGGTCCCAAAAACTTGACCAAAAATTCCCAACAAATTGAGAATCTTGATCAATAAAAATGGATGTGGGAAAACCAAAATGAACCCAAACATGCTAAAAGAATAAGTGAGTTTTTTTTTAGCTGTGATTTTATTTTTACATGGAATTAATATACAAATCTTGTTGAACCTATCCACAACTACATACAAATAATTATGACCTATTTTTTACAATGGAATACCTCCTACAAAATCCATAGAAACACTCTCCCATGGACGTGAAGGTACAGGAAGTGGTGTGTACAATCCTAACTTCCTATTGCTAGGCTTATCGGTTGCACATAATTAACAACCTTTAATGAAAAGTACACACTTTCAAGCATGCGAGGCCAATAACAATACCTCTGAAGATGCCATTGTTTTGCTTACACCCAAAATGTCCAGCAATAAGAGAAGTGTGTGCTTCTCTTATGACATTCACTCTCTCCCTCTGTGGAATACAAAGAGTTCCCAAATGATACAACAAGTTATGATGTACACGGTCACCCAATTCCTCTACTTGGTTGCCTTGACTCAAGCTTGCATAAACATCTTGAAATTCATTATCAAATGCATAGTGCTCAACATAACTTTCATGAAAAACATAAGTATGCTTGAGTAAAGTAGTTGCACTAAAAATAGGACTAGAAATCATATCAACAACCTTGTTGTAAATACCTTTCTTATAATTGATGACCAAGTGGAATTTTTGTAGGAAACCCACCCATCGAAAGTGCCTTGATTGTTGCAACTTAGTTTGTGATTGCAAGTATTGCAACGGTTGGTGGTCGGTGCGTATGATGGTTTCTTTTCCCATCAAGTAGTGTTTCCACTTTTTAACACTTTGAACCAATGCATAAAGCTCCTTGTCATAAGTAGGATAGTTAAACACTGCACCATTGAAAGCTTCTGAATGAAATGAAAGGGGCTTACCATGTTGCATAGGGACTACGCCCATGGCATAGTCGCTTGCATCAGTTTGAATCTCAAAGGGCTATCTCAAGTCTGATAATGCAAGTATTGGGGATAAACTGATCTTCTCTTTCAAAGAATCAAATAATTTTTGTTGCTTGCCTCCCCACTATAAGACCCTTTTCACACTAGTCAATGCATGCAAAGGAGCTATGATAGAAGATAAGTTAACAATAAACTTCCTCCAATATTGGGTTGCTCCCAAAAAACTTCTTAACTCAGTGATTGTATTGGGCATTGGCCAATTCACAGTGACGTCAACCTTAGAGGGGTTTATCCTCAACTCACCTCCCCCAACAATATGCCCCAAATACACCAAAAAAGTTTTACCAAACTCACATTTTGACATCTTCAAAAACAATTGTTCGTTCTTTAATACATCAAGTACTTTTCTTACATGCATGACATGTTCATCAAGTGATTTACTAAAAATTAAGATATCATCTAAGTAGACGATGACAAACTCGTCAAGAAATATCCTTAAAATAGCATTCATCACACGCATGAAGGTAGTAGGAGCATTACATAAACCAAAAGGCATAACAAGCCATTCAAACAAACCTTACTTTTGTTTTGAATGTTGTCTTCCAAATGTCACCTTTTACAATTCTAATTTGATGGTAACCACTCCTTAAGTCCAAATTAGTAAAATAATTTGTGTCTTTCAATTCATCAATTAAATCATCTATTATAGGAAGTGGATAATGGTTCTTTACTTTAGTCTTGTTCAATTCATGGAAATCTACACACATGTTCCATGTTACATCCTTCTTTGGCACCAACACAATAGGTGACCCACATGGCGAAGTACTTGGTCAGATAATGCATTTTTCCAACAACTCTTGAATTTTCTTTTTGACTTCAGCACTCTCCATCACCGACATCCTATACATGCCAATGTTAGGAACAGGAAAAGCTTGTTGCAATTGTATTTCATGTTGGATTGGATTCCCCTCTTGGGAGGTAACCCCTTTGTCCTTGTTATCGCCTAAATCCACCTCGAAATTTGAGAGCGAGTTTAGGGTAACATCAAACCACGCTTAACATCGTAGCTAGCCCTTAAGTTCAGGAGAGGGCTCTCTCCTGGTCAATCTCAACAAAAATAATCAGTGAGGCTTGAGATGACTTGAATAAAGGCTGATTTTAGGTTAGGTATATATGTAAAAGAGTTTTATTTGATTTTGAGGGTGTTTGTTGGATCTAAGGGAAAGGCATATTTTGGGTCTAGGGAATGAGGCCTGGTTTTTGCAGAGATCTGAATGGGGCAAGGTAGGAAATTGTTTTGACACTTCAATTTTGAATGAAATGGATAGCTCAAACTGGTGAGGAGTTGAAGAGGGCAAGAAAATTTCAGGAATCCTCTTCAAACAATTGAAAACATACAAAATTAAACAAACCCTAGGTAGAGCACTGCAAATTTTAATGAATTCCACCTTTATCCTTGTTTGTTTAACTTGAGAATAAATAAGAGGGAAAATGATACACATAAAAAACCAGTAAACTTACATTAACAAAGAGAAACACATCATCAAAACAAAAAGCCACATGAATCCCAAGGAGTGCTTCAAACCCTGGTCTATTCCTTTGCCAAACTGCAGAGATGAATGTACAATGATGCTCAAAGCAATCCCAAGTGTCCAACCAAGAAAATGACTGAAAAAATACAAGATATAGAAAAACACTAACTCATGCCTAGCCTCTAGGGGTCGAGCTCACACGTTTAGGAGTTTTTTCAACAAGATCTAAACTAAGAACTGAAATAGGCAAAGTGGAACAAATTGCCTCTATAAGACAGAAAAACCGATTCATTCAACAGTAATTCACTCTTTTGATGGATGAATCTACTTCCATGAGTAAAATTTACCAAAATTACATCAAGACCCATGAAATTACATCAAATTACATCAATATTTTACATGTGGAAGTAAGAAATTCAAATTGGCCAAACTAGGCGAAAACAGAGTTACGGTATCAAAAATGAGCCAAATCCCCAATGCGTCGCGCCTCGCCAGCTGATTTTTGAAGGTCTGTCCAAATCTGGCTCCAAGGGCCTGGAAATGCTTGCTTTTCACTTTCCAACCCAAGTGGAATTTTAGAATTTTGTTGCCATTTTCCCCTCCAAAAATTATTTTTCCCAACACTGCTTCCTGTGTGTCCAAAAAGGGCAGAAAGGTCATTTTTAGGGTGTTTTTGACCCTTATGGAAGCCCAAAAATTGTCAAAATATCTTTTCCATATGTAGGCATGCATAAATTTTTATGAAAAATCAAAAAACACAAAGTTTTACCCAAGAGGAGCTCCAAATCATAAGCGCGCACCAAGTGGTGCGACGCGTTGAGCTGAAAAATCTGTGTTTAGGCCAAAAAAATCAAAATTTGAAAAATGTGTCCCAAATTTCTTGAAATTTGGGCTGAGTGTCCTCCATCATGCACTATTCTGGGCCAAGGAAGCTTTGGCCAAAATCTGAAGTCTATCTTGCCTTTTCCGACGCCTTAATGCCCTCTTCAACTTAGCCTTCAGGATCTTGATTCGTGCCTTGCAAACATGATTTCTTGCCCAATAATGATTCTTCATGTGCCTCAACATGTTATTTTCCTTGTTGGCCTTCTAAAATAGATTTTCCAAATGAATATCGACCCTTTCAAGCCAAGTTTCTCGATTAGCCTCAATCTCTTGCTCAATGGATGTCATCTCGGTTTGGCTCCTTTGAGTAGCTTGCCGGTTCTCACGTATATTTTGCAACTCCATGATAGTTTGTTGATCTTCCAACTGTTTGTTTCTCTTCTCAAGGTAGTTGATTATCCATTGGGCTCTTTGCAACTTGACGGACAAAGTGTTTATTTCTACCTTCTGCTCTTGAACAACCTCTCTTAGCTTTGAGCTAGGAGAGCCCAACTCATCATCAATGAGTATGAAATGTGTATCCTGGCCTCCTGAAGGCCCCTCATCATGTATTGGCCTCTTACCCTTGTCCTGTATCTGTACTGCCGATGAAGGAAGCGAGACCCCTTCCACCCCTGGTGGAGATAATACTCGCCTAGATGCTGCAAATAACCCTCTAGTGCCTCTCTGATAAGTGACAAACACCGGCATACTAGTGGCCTGTGTCTCATGACCTTCATGCTGATATGAAGGTTCACCTGCCTCATGAAAAACCTCCAAAGGTGGCTGAGAAGCTGTGCAGAAATCATTAGAAATGAAATCATCCCATGAAATACCCTGCAAATCGAGCTGATGTGTAACCACAATTTTGATGAGTGCAAAGTGATAGATACTGCTATACTGCTGCTTAGGAGTTTTCCTTTGCACGAGAGTGGTCATCTTCTTAATATTCTGGCACATGAAATAAGGGAGTTTCATCATCCTCACCCTGGTGAAATGCATTAGCAACCTGATATGATAGGCATAAAGACATGAAAACTGGCCTTCACAACTGAAATATTTTATAATAAGTTTCATCAGAGGAGCATATGAATCCTTTAGGAACCGGAAGGGAAAAACTCTGCTGAGTTGTCTCACAAAACTAGGCTTGATATATGGCTCATAGTGTACCCTGTCAACCTGCTGCCTTTTGTTCCATTGTTCTCCAAAATTTGGAATTCCGGTTGCTTGAGAAATAGTTTCAGGTGTTAAATTGAATGTCACACCTGAAAGGGTGACTTGGTTATCATGTAAATGCAACACAAACAATCGGGCTAGCTCTTGATGGTGGTGGACCCTAGCAACCATTTCACAAAATTGATAACAAGATTGTTGTTGAAAACATGCCATAGCAAGTGGAAAAGCCTACAGCTCATCCAACGAAGTGGGATCCTCCCTCACATGTCTGCCACTCTTGTGAGGTCTTCTAGGTGCATGCAATTTAGTTGTGGAGTCACTGTCTCGTTCATAAGAAGTATCCGTCTCCATGATTTCCAAAGTATATGTTGTCTTGGATGAATATGAGGAATTTGGTGTCTTTGGTTTTGTTTCCAAATATGTAATAATAAGTGAGGGACTATGGAGGGAAAGGGTAGAGGAAATGATAGGATATTGCTAATTGAAATCTGTCAATTAAAGAGTTTAGGGATAGTCAATAGGTTTTTTGGGATATCATTGGGGTTTGGGAAATTTATAATTGGGATGTGGGATAATGGAAATGGGATGGGAAATGAGTGATTTATGGATATGAGGGAATAGGGAGATGGAACAAGAATAATAGTGATGAGGGAATACAAGGTGGGGAAATAGGATTTATAGGCACAAAATCAATTTGTAAACCCTAAGGAAACAATCCTTTGAACAAGAAAATAGGGTTTAAATTTTCTTGTATTAAATCCTCATAAACAACACAAGACCATGTTCATTGGCATTTATAAGGTTTATTGACTTACTTGAACAAAGAGGGACCCAACCAATTTGAAATTGTGAGAGGAATGGCAATGGATTTTCTTTCTAGCCCTATGCATCGTGCAACAAACCCAGTGCGTCGTGCAAGAGCAATTTTAACACAGTAGGGGCCGACCCAATGCGTCGCGCCTGCCCAATGCGTCGTGACACCCAGCCAATGCATCGTGTAACTGAACCTTGCACAAATTCTCCTTCAAATTGCTTCTTCGCTCTTCACAATTTCTCCTTTGCTCACTCCTATCCTCTTGGCATACAAATGATTTTTGGAAATATGAAAATGTTTTATATGCCAAGGATTTTAATTCTTTATTTCAAAAACCCACTTTTGCAATGTTTTAGACTTTGACACTTTTTTTTTTTAAACTATGTTTTTCTTTTGACTTTTTGACTGAATGATGTTCTTTTTGTTTGTCTTGTAGGGAATGGATGGTTGGAGCTTGACAAAGGTGACCAGGGTTGCCAGTGAAAGTATTATTATAACTGAGAAAACTTGAAATCACGTTACAAGATGAGATACTCTATTTTTCTTCAAAACAAAGTTTTGAAGAAAAATACATTATTAAGCATATGACAATGAGATTTTTAGCACTAAAACCTTATTTCAAACTTCCTCATGTGCCTTCTGACCATTATTGGGAATTCTAAAGACCTCATTAATGAAACCCTAGACCTAATGACACTAAAACTCTAAAAATGACTCTTTGCAAACTATGAGACCAAAAGTGATTGCAAATGATTTTAATGAATAGAAATAGGCCAACAAGTAAAGGACATGAGGGACATGAGCAACAAGCCACTACCGCCAGATGATCCATGCCCCTAATGGAATGCATCTGACTGAATGAGACACCTAATATGCAATGCAACAAGAGGAATTTGATTTCTGACAAAGGGATGAAGATACTGACACTAACATTGGCTCCAATGGGGATGGTAGCTCCTTGGAGGTGCTAAGAACTACAGATCTCTGGGAGAGTAGGCAGTGCCTTTTTCCATTGGGCTATGGAGTCAATAACTTCAACAAACCAAAACAAGACTCTTGACTCATTTTGAGAACTGAAAACTGACTCAAAACTGACTTAATTTCGAAACCAAAATGACTGAAATACCTTACTCAACAAACCAAACCAAAACTGAAATCAACTTTCAGATTTATAGCCTTCACCTCGGGCCCCAAACTGAAAGAATGATGACAGCACATGCTTGCAATGAAACTTAAAAAAACTGGTATATACAGTGATAGGTATGACGGCAGAAAACATTTCATTAATAATACCGTTTGAGTAGCCGGCCATTGACTGGCCCTCCTGGACAATCTTCTCCATTCATTTCTTTCTAAAGGAAAGCATTTTGGCCTCGATATGAAACAATTCTGAAAGGTCCTTTCCAAAGATTCTCGAACTTGCCATGCTTACCTTTATCTTCGTTTCTTGCATCCCATTTCAGCACCATTTCTTCTAATTGAAACTTGTCCGCCTTTGCCTTTTGATCATATATCTTCTTGATTCTCTCTTGTAGCTTGAAAGTGTTTTGAAAAACCTCGTCTCTAGTCTACTGTAAATGGATCATTTAATTTATTCTCCGTTTCATATGATCATCTTCGCTGCCAGCTTCCTGCAGAAGTTTAACCACTGGAACTGTGAGAGAGGTCGGGAATACTGTGTCAACACCATACACGAGCTCAAAAGGAGACATGCCTATAGATTTCTTTTGACTCACTCTATCTTCCCAAAGTGCATTAACCAATTTCTTATGCCAACTTTTCTTGTTTATTTCCAGCAGCTTTTTGATAATGTTGACCAAAGATTTATTTGAGGATTCGGCCAATCCGTTGCCTTGTGGATGATATGTAGTTGAGTGCCCCAAAGTAATTTGATACTTATCACAAAATTCAATCATTCTTTTAGATTTAAAAGTTGTTGCATTATCAATGATCAGCTTGTTTGGACAACCAAAATGAGACAAAATATTGTTTTCAAGAAATGAAATGATTACCAAATCTGTGGCCTGCCTGGTGGGAATCGCCTCAATCCATTTAGTCAAATAATCCGTCGTTGTAAGGATCCACTTATGCTGCGCTGAAGAAGAAGGATGGATTTCACCAATGAAATCCAAACCCCACTACTGAAAAGGAGCGCTTACTTCAATGGGCTTGAGCGGTAAAGGCTGCAATTTTTTCCTCCCTTCAAAAATCTGACATTCATGGCAGATTTTAACAGTTTTGTACACATCAGCAAAGATATTCGGCCAATAATATCCTGCTCTCAAAATTTTGTTGGCCGTTGTTTTCCAGAAAAGGCGACCTCCGCAATCTCCCTTATGAAAGTCCTCCACAACCTGCTTTGCTTCTTCTTCAACCAAACAATTAAGCAAGAGACCACCACCAGGATCTTTCCAATAGAGTGCATTATTCATAATAAAAAACTTGGAAGCCTTCAATTTCAGCGTCCTACTTTTGTTTTTAGCCATTCCTGGCGGTGGTGACAAATTTTGGAGCACATATACAATGTCTGAATACCAAGGAGAAAGAACAAAGATTCCTGATACCTGAATTAGCGAACTTTCTTCATTTTCCTCGGACATAGCAACCAGATTAATGTCCAAGGCATGCAAATTTGACTCAGCCATTAGCTTAGCCAGCCCCTGTCCTTTGATAAGATTTGTAGGTTTTATCTCCACATCATATTCCAACAAGGTAGCAATCCATTTGCCTCGTCTCCCTTCTGGATCTGTTTGCACTAAGACATCTTTAACAACAGCATTAGGAACATAAGCAAGAATGTGAGAATGCAGAATATATACTCAAAAATCTTTCAACGCTTTCACTAAGGCAAGAGCTTGATTTTCAATAATATTTTACTTTAAGGCTGCATCTCTTATGTTTTGGCTGAAAAAAGAAATTGGTTTTTCATGTTGATCTCTTTTCTGCATCAAGACCGCTGCCATAGTATGATCCGAGGCAAATGAGAACAAAATAGAATCCTGAGTATAGTCTGGGCTGATCAAAACCAGAGCTGAAGAAAGAGCCAATTTTACTAAATTGAAAGACTTTACTGCTTCCTCAGTCCACTTCACTACACTATCTTTCTTGAGCATGTTTGTGATTTCCCTTAAATGTTCTGCAAGATTGGGCACAAAGTGACATAAGAAATTCATCTTACCATTGAATGATTGGATCTCCTTTTTGTTTCGGGGAAGATCAATTTTCTGAATAGCTTCTACTCGAGCTGGATTAATGCAGATGCCATCCTTTGATATAATATGACCAAGAAGCTTGCCCTCATCCATTTCAAACAAACTCTTCTTTGGATTGAGAGACACACCATATTTTCTACACTGCTGAAAAAAAAAATCTTCAAATGATAAAGGTGCTCTTCATCTGAATTAAAAAAAACTGTCAAATCATCAAGATACACAACTAGAAAAAAATCCTTTTAATTTGCAAATGCCATATCCATTGCTCGTTGAAAGGTCACACCAGCATTCTTCAAACCAAAAGGCATTTTAGCATAATGGAAAGTTCCCCATGGAGTGGTGAACACCGTTTTATCTCTATCATCCTCATGGACCAGAATTTGGTTATAACCGGAATAACCATCGAGTAGCGACATGCGGGATGCTCCAACTACTCGTTGAAGTATGTGATCCATTTTGGGCAATGGATAGTTATCTTTCAAAGATACTTTATTCAGATTCCTAAAATCAATGCATAAGCGAATCTCACCTATTTTCTTGCGCATGGGCACCAAATTAGAAATCCAATCTGAAAATCTTATGGGAATGATGATACCAGCCTTGTACAACCGATTCACTTCCTTCTCTATTGAGGGCAGCAGCTTTGGATTTATTCTTCTCAATTTTTTCTGAAAGGGCTTTTGATTTGGCTTGATCAGAATGGTATGCTGAATTATGTTTGTGTCATATGTATTCAAATCTGAATAGTCCCAAGAAAATACTTCAGCAAAGGAAGATAATAAACTGATATACTTTGCTTTTACCTATGGGGGCAATGCTTTGGACAATTTCACCATTTTTGGATTTTCTGCTGATCCAATGTTCACATCCTCAACTCCTTTCTCAGTGGGTAGCAAGCTTGGTTTCCGAGCTACATCATATTGGTCGAAAAGCTCCTCTAAAGGTATTAAACCTTTAGGAATGACATTATCCTTCAGCTGCAAAACTTCCATCTGATTGATTTGTACATCAGCCTCGCCATCATCATGCTCCCCATCAATAAAAGTGTCTTTGAATTTACCTTCATTTTGCAGAAACTCATCAATTTCTTTGTCATCTTGAAACACTTGCCAATACCTTTGGTTGTCAGGAACAATCAGACGATGCTTCACATAGATTTCAAATCTGTTGCTTGAGTTCATTGGAATCTTCAAATTACTTGTTGTTGTTGCAAGTGCATCTACAATACCATTCTGAATACGAGGGACACATGTCAAAGTATAATCTGAAAACAATCTCAAGATATCTAGTATCGCATTGCGGTATGCCCGCATTCGAGGATGCTTAGCTTGATATTCACCTTTCACTTGCTTGATAACCAACTCGGAGTCGCCATACACTGCAATCCTCTTAGCATTTAACTTTCTAAGAATTTTCAGACCAGCAGTTAAATCTTCATATTCAGCCTCATTATTTGAACAATCAAAAGCCAATTTATAAGAACAAACCCTTACATTACTTGGCACTTTGTTTGGGGAGGAAAAAGGGCTGCGTACCCAAATGCCAATTCCAGCACCGTCCCTTCCTACGGCACCATCAAAATCCATGGTCCACAAACCATCTTCGTCTTCTTCCAAATGCTGAAATTCTGTTTGCTTTTTTTGCTTCACTTTGTTGTCCATCAACATTTTTCTTCTTTCGAGAAGCTGATTTCTCATCAGTACTATCAAGTCTTTGTCTCTCTTTCTTTAAGACCTCTCTAAAATTTTCAGCGATCTCCGGAATGTCTTCTACTTCAACTAATTGACTATTTACATCATTAAAGCTATCTGAGTAAAAAACAAATGATTCTAAATTAGTATGTACATAATTGATTGGATGATTTACCAATTTCTCCTTGATAGTAATCATATACTTCATCTTTTTCTCCCGGTATAATTTTCTCATCTGACCAAACACGGGAATAGTAGCATAGGAGAAATCAAGCTGCAATGTCCCTTTAAGTTTCACTCCCCAAGATCTGGAAAGAAGCATGCCAAATCTAGGAGGAATATCCACCACAACCATATCCATCAAAACATTTTTAGTCGGAATCTGATCCAAACTGACCACCAAATCTTTGATAATCCCAATGCATCTTACTCTACTAGAATCTAAAGAATAAAGGTCATGATACTTTCTAGTAATATCCAATCCCAATTTCTCCATGATTTCCCTAGGCATGAGATTATGAGAGGCTCCGAAATCAAATATAGCATTGTGTAACACATAGTCATGCAATCTACGACTGATGTAAAAAGGAGGTACATCACTATCTGGAGACTCACCATCCAATGCTGGACCAAAAATCAACTCAAGTTGATCGTCTTCCATGTTTACCATATCAAATAATGGATCTAAATTCAAAATCTTAGACACCTTACCCTTATAACTGTTATTCTTCATCAATTCAGTCAAAGGAATGGATACTTTTAACATAGCAATTTCATTTTCTAAGTTAAAAACTGAAGTTTTCTCTACCTCTTTAGCTGGAACATCCTTTTTTTCAGTTTTCTCCCTTGATATATTTGGCTGATTGGATCTTTCATTTACTGATGGTGATTTGCTAGTAGTGGGATCAGCTGTCTCTTTTCCCTTTTTCTGCACAACAAGTGAATCATTCTTTGGTGTTGTAGCTCCCTTTATTTTTTGAATTGGATTAATGGGCACATCTCTATTTCTGAGTGAATATTGTCACTGCTGGGCAGTCAAGGCATTCATGTACCCCCTCTGATATTCATTAGATTCTTCTTCAAGAGCTGTCTCATTTGCCAAGATGAAATTCTCGTCCTTTTGTACAGTTGAGTTTTCCAAATACTCCTCATCTTCAGTGATAAAAGTTGGCATATCATCAGGTGTAAAGAAATGATTCTCTTCTCCTATTACATTCTCTTCATCATTTGATTCCGGACCATGTAGAAAATTCGGCTGTAAAGGTGTCTTCACCTGTTGTTGTACTGCTTGTTCTTGTACTCGTTGCTCTCTTTGCTTGATTCTAAATTGTGGTTGCTGTTGGCCACGGAAGTTAGGATTTCTGATCTATGGTTCAGACTTATCAAGTGTTAATCTTTCAAACATCTTTTCCATCTTACGAAGCACTTGATCTGAAGTGGAAACCTCTTCCTTTATCGCTACCTTCTTTTCAGCTTTCATTCTAGCTCTCCTGGCAAGCAGATTGGCTTCAACGTTGACTGCAATTTTCTACATATCTTCTAAAGTGCCCAGATCTCTTTCTCTTAATTGATAAGCCATGTTAGGATCGAAACCATCTGGAAACTTAATCAAATCCGACCCCCTAGGTGGCTTTATATCAGCAGGAATTGCATTGTAAATAGAATTGAATCTAATACAATAATCTTGAACTGACTCACCAACATTTCGCTTGATATTGTCATATTCGGAAAGGATCTGAAGAGGATCTTTCCTCACTTCCCATCAATCCGAGAATTTTCTCTGAATATTAGGCAATGTAGTAATACTTCTAGTCGGTAAAGCTCTGAACCACTTTCTTACTTCACCACCAAAGGTTTGTACAAACAATCTCATTATCACATTTTCCGCATCAATCTCATGAAGGTCAAAGAAATCTTCCATCCTATCCACATGTTTCTGAGCAATAACACTTTGAGGAGTACCATCAAACAATGGAATTTTTCTTTGATAATCAGCGGGCATGTCATCCAAGTTTTGAGGCAATGCGAGGGGTGCAAATCGGGCAGCCATTGCTCTGGGTGGATTTACAACCGAGTTTGGGGATGTAGGAAGAGTCGGAGCAGATGATGTATGAGGTGTATGTGGTGTGGGCAGAGGTGATACTACTGCAGATTGTTGATCAGAAATAGAAGGTTGCACAGGAATGGTGGGAATGAAAGGAGGCTCGGTAGGAATTCGTGAACTAGATGAAATTGCGGATGACCCAAGAGTTGCAGATGCAGACTATATGAATTCGGGAATGTTTGTTTCCACAATGGAATTCTGAATATTCAAGATGTAACTGTCAATGGATCTATTAGCTTTTTCAATTTCAATATCTTTGAAAAATTATGGATTTAGGACAGTAGAATCAATAGCACTTTCAGACTTAGTCTCAAACAACAACAACTCAAATTGTTCATCAAACTCAAGATCTTCAAGATACTCAAAAACAGCGGGACATGAATGAGATTTGAACATAGGAATCACAGGAATTTCTCGACGAAGGATTCTCGAAATAAGATTTTGATTTTCATACACAGGAGGTGGATCGAGATCCGGATTTGCTCTAGTATGTCGTCTGGAAGCCAGTGTGTTGAATTATTCTTAAAAATCAAAAGGACAAAACCAACTTGTTCAGCCTATCGAATTCTAGACTCATCACCCAAAAGTCCAGAATTATCAGATGTACTGGGGAAATTTACAAGTTAGATGTTACGTTTATAAAACTAGACCAGAGATTGACTAAAGCAGCATTTATCTACTTTCGCTAATGCAAAGCAAGAGCGTTTCGAAGGCTACCTGGCATAACTTCAGGCTCCATCTATAGTTCATAAAATGAATAACACTAACAAGAAAACCATTTTGTATTCCCCAGTATGGTCACCACTATGTTATGGCCTAAATCCACCTTAGGCTGAGGAAGGCAGAGTCTAGGGTAACATCAAACCACACTTAACCTGGTAGCTAGCCCTACCAGATCGGGAGAGGGCTCTCTTCTGGTCAATCTCAACAAAAATAATCAGTGAGGCTTGAGATGACTTGAATAAAGGCTGATTTTAGGCTAGGTATATTTTCAAAAGAGTTTGATTTGATTTTGAGGGTGTTTGTTGGATCAAAGGGAAAGGCAAATTTTGGGTCTGGGGAATGAGGCCTAGTTTTTGCAGAGATCTGAATGGGGCAAGGTAGGAAATTGTTTTGACACTTCAATTTTGAATGAAATGGACAGCTTAGACCGGTGAGGAGCTGAAGAGGGCAAGAAACTTTCATGAATCCTCTTCAAATAGTTGAAAACATAGAAAATTAAACAAACCCTAGGTAGAGCACTGCAAATTTTAATGAATTCCACCTTTATCCTTGTTTGTTTAACATGAGAAGAAATAAGAGGGAAAATGATACACATAAAACACCAGTAAACTTACATTAACAGAGAGAAACACATCATCAAAACAAAGAGCCACATGAATCCCAAGGAGTGCTGCAAACCCTAGTCTATTCTTATGCCAAACTGCAGAGATGAATGTACAATGATGCTCAAAGAAATCCCAAGTGTCCAACCCTGAAAATGATTGAAAAAATACAATATATAGACAACACTAACTCATCCCCAACCTCTAGGGGTCGAGCTCACAATTCTAGGAGCTGTTTCAACAAGATCTAAACTAAGAACTGGAAAATAGGCAATGGAACAGCATGCCTCTATAAGATAGGAAACTGATTCATTCAGTTGCAATTCACCTTTTAATGGATGAATCTACTTCCATGAGTAAAATTTGCCAAAATTACATCAATACCCATTAAATTACATCAAATTACATCAAGAGTTTTACATGTGGAAGTAAGAAAGTCAAACTAGCCAAAACTAGGTGAAAAACAGAGTTACTGAGTAAAAAATGAGCCAAAATCCCCAATGCGTCGCGCCTGATTTCTCTATGCGTCGCGCCAGTTTGGCGCTGATTTTTTAGGCCTTCACGTTGTCCAAATTGGCTCCAAGTGGGCGCGTTGGAAATTTCTTCCTGTCTACTTTCCAACACAAGTGTAATTTCTGAATTTTGCTGCCATTTGCCCCTCCAAAAATGAGTTTTCCCAACACTGCTTCCTGTGTGTCCAAAAAGGGGTAGAAAGGTCATTTTTAGGGTGTTTTTGACCCTTCTGGAAGCCCAAAACCTGTCAAAATCTCTTGTCCATGGGTAGGCATGCATAAATTTTCATGAAAAATCCAAAAATATAAAGTTTTACCCAAGAGGAGCTCCCAATCATAAGCGCGCACCAAGTGGCGCGACGCGTTGAGCTGAAAAATATGTGTTTAGGCCAAAAAAAACAAAATTTGCAAAATGTCTCCCAAATTTCTTGAAATTTGGGCTGAGTGTCCTCTATCGTGCACTATGCTGGGCCAAGGAAGCCTCGGCCAAAATTTGAAGTCTATCTTGCCTTTTCCGACGCCTTAATGCCCTCTTCAACTTAGCCTTCAGGATCTTGATTTGTGCCTTGCAAACATGATTTCTTGCCCAATAATGATTCTTCATGTGCCTCAACATGTTCTTTTCCTTGTTGGCCTTCTCCAACAACTTCTCCAAATGAATATTGACCCTTTCAAGCCAAGTTTCTCGATCAGCCTCAATCTCTTGCTCAATGGATGTCATCTTGGTTTGGCTCCTTTGGGCAGCTTGCCAGTTCTCACGTATATTTTGCAACTCCATGATAGTTTGTTGAACTTCAAACTGTTTGTTTCTCTACTCAAGGTAATTGATTATCCATTGGGCTCTTTGCAATTTGACGAACAAAGTGTTTATTTCCGCCTTCTGCTCCTGAACAATCTCTCTCAGCTTTGAGCTTGGTGAGCCCAAATCATCATCAATGAGTATGAAATCTGTATCCTGGCCTCCTGAAGGCCCCTCATCATGTATGGGCCTCTTACCCTTGTCCTGTACCCGTGCTGCCGATGAAGGAAGTGAGACCCCTTCCACCTCGGGTGGAGATAATACTCGCCTGGCTGCTGCAAATAACCCTCTAATGCCCCTCTGATAAGTGACAAACACCGGCACACTAGTGGTCTGTGTCTCATGACCTTCATGCTGATATGAAGGTTCACCTACCTCATGAACAACCTCCGAAGGTACCTGAGGAGCTGTGAAGAAATCATTAGAAATGAAATCCTCCCATGAAATACCCTGCAAGACAAGCTTATGCATAACCACAATTTTGATGAGTGCAAAGTGATAGATACTGCTATACTGCTACTCAGGAGTTTTCCTTTGCATGAGAGTGGTCATCTTCTCAACATTCCGGCACATGAAATAAGGGAGGTTCATCATCCTCACCCTGGTAAAATGCATCAGCAACCTCATATGAAAGGCATAGAGACGTGAAAACCGGCCCTCACAACTGAAATATTTGATAATAAGTTTCATCAGAGGAGCATATGAATATTTTAGGAACCGGAAGGGAAAAACTCTGCTGAGTTGTCTCACAAAACTAGGCTTGATATATGGCTCATAGTGTACCCTATCAACCTGCTGCCTTTTGTTCCGTTGTTCTCCAACATTTGGAATTTCTGTTGCTTGAGAGATAGTTTCAGGTGTTAAAGTGAATGTCACACCTGCAAGGGTGACTTGGCCATTATGTAAATGCAACACAAACAATCGGGCCAGCTCTTGATGATGGTGGACCCTAGCAACCATTTCACAAAATTGATAACAAGACTGTTGTTGAAAACATGCAATGGAAAGAGGACAGGCCTGCAATTCAGCCAATGAAGTAGGCTCCTCCCTCACATGTCTTCCACTCTTGTGAGGTCTTCTAGGTGCATGCAATTCAGTTGTGGAGTCACTGTCTCGGTCATAAGAAGTATCCGTCTCCATGATTTCCAAAGTCTATGTTGTCTTGGATGAATATGAGGAATTTGGTGTCTTTGGTTTTGTTGCCAAATATGTGATAATAAGTGAGGGACTATGGAGGGAAGGGTAGGGGAAATGATAGGATATTGTCAATTGAAATCTATCAATTAAAGAGTTTAGGGACAGCCAATAGGTTTTTTTGGATATCATTGGGGTTTGGGAAATTTATAATTGGGATGTGGGATGATGGAAATGGGATGGGAAATGAGTGATTTAGGGATATGAGGGAATAGGGAGATGGAACAAGAATAACATTGATGAGGGAATACAAGGTGGGGAAATAGGAGTGATAGGTGCAAAATCAATTTGTAAACCCTAAGGAAGAAATCCTTTGAACAAGAAAATAGGGTTTAAATTTTCTTGTATTAAATCCTCATAAACAACACAAGACCATGTTCATTGGCATTTACAAGGTTTATTGACTTACTTGAACAAAGAGGAACCCAGCCAATTTGAAATTGTGAGAGGAATGGCAATGGATTTGATTTCCGGCCCTATGCATCGTGCAACAAACCCAGTGCGTCGCGCAGCTTCAATGCATCGCGCAAGAGAAATTTTAACACAGTAGGGGCCGACCCAATGCGTCGCGCGACTGAACCTTGCACAAATTCTTCTTCACTCTTCACGATTTCTCCTTTGCTCACTCCTATCCTCTTGGCATAAAAATGAGTTTTGGAAAGATGAAAATGTTTTATATGCCAAGGATTTTAATTCTTTATTTCAAAAACCCACTTTTGCAATGTTTCAGACTTTGACACTTTTTTTTTTAAAAACTCTGTTTTGCTTTGACTTTTTGACTAAATGATGTCCTTTCTGTTTGTCTTGCAAGGAATGGATGGCTGGAGCTTGACAAAGGTGACCAGGGTTGCCAGTGAAATATTATTACAACTGAGAAAACTTGAAATCACGTTACAAGATGAAATACTCTATTTTTCTTCAAAACAGAGTTTTGAAGAAAAATACATTATTAAGCATATGATGATGAGATTTTTAGTGCTGAAACCTTATTTAAAACTTCCTCATGTGCCTGCTAACCATTATTCGGCATTCTGAAGACCTCATTAATGAAACCCTAGACCTAATGACACTAAAATTCTAAAAATGACTCTTTGCAAACTATGAGACCAAAAGTGACTGCAAATGATTTTAATGAACAGAAATAGTCCAGCAGGTAAAGGACATGAGGGACAAGAGAAAGAAGCCACTACCGTCAGATGATCCATGCTCCTAATGGAATGTAGTTGACTGAATGAGACACCTAATATGCAATGCAACAAAAGGAATTTGATTTCTGACAGAGGGATGAAGATACCGACACTAACAACTAGTACTCTAGAAGTGAAAAAGGCACACTAGGATCCCAACCCTCATAAAATTAATTTAAATGGGGAGAGATAGCATATTGTAGCCCTTTTCCATTGATTCCAAAGGGGCAGAGAAAAATATTTATGGCCCAAGTAGGGGAGATAAAGAGCATCAACCACAAATAGAAATAAATTTCATTAGAAAGGCTTGTGTTGGATAAATGTAGCATGAGGAGTGTCCATCAATGAGGAGTTACCATCAATGCCAAAGGGTTATATTGTTGGAGAGTTGGCATTGTTAGGATGGTGGGTGGCATCAAGTGTGCTAACATTGATGTCATTCGGGCTAGCATTGATATCAAATGGGTTTGGCTAGCAGATGCATAGTGTGTTGGAGCAATGATGAGGAGTGTTTCCTATTTAGTTGGAGTTGGAGCATTCATTAATGAGGAATGCTGGAATTGGAGCCTGGATTGATGAGGAGTGTTCCATGTTCAGTTAGAGTTGGAGCCTTGACCAGAGAAAAAGGTGTGCTATAACTTTGAGGGAATTTTTGTCTTGGGAGATCAGTTCAGATGCTCCTAGAAATGACATAGTTTGATACTTCTTAGAAAGATATTTTCAACAATATGTTGAAGTTTGGAAAATACTCCCTGTATCAAAAATTATTTCGATTCAAAGTTCAAAGGTTAAAATATCAAAGGGTGTAGAGCCAAATTTGGTGTTTGAGTTATCTAACTCTAGGCTTGACAACGATTTGGAATTTTTCCAAATTTTGCAGAGATGTTCACAGTTTCATTTAATGGTTAAATATAGACCTAATCCATGGGTGGATCACACAAGTGATAACAAATAAATGGTTATGTGTGAGGGTTAATGATTTGTCTTGCACCCAAAGGGTTCCAACAATGGAGGATGGTCCAGATTGATGATCAAGATCATTTGGGTGATGAACTTGCATGGTGTTTAATAATTTTACAACACTCGAAGGGTGATCTAGATTTATGAAGTAGTTTCAGTAGATGAAGTGGGCCAACAAGAAGAGTACTTGGAATGATCTAGTTGGATGAAAAAGGTTGTGTGGAGCCATGGGGGAAATATGATGTCATAATGATGTAAGAAACACAAAGCCCTGGGATGAGGTCAACATGAAATCAATGCTTAAAATCCCCAGGACATGTGGCACTCCAGGACATTAACATGTGGCATGAAAATTTGGCTTTTTTCGGGTGTCAAAATGGGAAAACAATAGGTGACAGATGGCATCACTTGGAGCATGACAGGTGGCAGAGAAGTACATGTGGAAAACATGTAATCCTAATTATTTTAAACTAAGCATCAGGACGATGTGGTATCATGTTGGTTAGGACATGTAACCCCAATATTATTTTTATTGGCTCATGATTGCAGAGGAAAACCCCATACTACACATCACCCTGATATTGTTTTAGGAAAGTTTCTAAGGGGACTTGAGTTTGAAGTTCTCAGGTGATGAGGTGTCAGGACACAATGGTGACCATAGGTGGACAAACAAATCACTCCAACAATTTTTTGATTGGCACAAATCATCAAAGAGGGGACCCACCAAGGCACATAACCCCAACGGTCTTACCCTGGAAATATTCAAACGAGCACTTTTAGAATTTGCTAGGGAGATGGGCCCAGGATCTGAAATTTGACAACATTTATATTTTTTTCAGGTGACCTAAGATGCACCTAGGAGTTTATTTTGCAAAGGTTTCATGTGTTAAGTGAATAATGGCCCTATGACTTATTACAACGAAAAGGTGTTGTGAAAAGTTCAAAAGGGTCTTCGGGCTATATGATGAGAAGCACTTAAGCGTTGAGGGCTAAGGACTTTTTGTATGAATAGGTTGGAAATGAAGTTTGGCACATTGTGTGGTATATTTTTCCATGTCCACCAGAGTTCGCAGTGCACTAAAGTTAGATTGGAACAACATGAACGAGTTGGCATATATTTGTGCATATAAGCCATATTTGGTGTAGATGTAGTTAATGGAGTTTTTTAAGAGGGGCATGATTTGCAGAGTGAATGAATGGATTGTCTAGGTCAAATAGATCAAGACATACCATAGTATTCCTCATGCCATAAATAATAAATGATAAAAATCGCCCTCGGAGTAATGGAGATAAGACCAACTCAGAAAAGACATGTTGAAGTACATATTGAGCCCTCTGAGCCTTAAACAACATTAATGGAGTTCCAATTGGATGTTCATAGATTTTATCAGGAACAATTTAATTCAGTGTTACTTTTTGAGTCTGCAAGTGGAATGAGATTTAATTATCAAGATGGGAAAACACTTCAGAATCCCATTCTCTAATTTAATATAGTTGCAGTGGCCAAGGAGTAGTACAAAATAGGATGGTAAACCATGATTAAGGACCATGAACATTGAGAGTGAATGGCAACAGAGACTGCATTTTCCCTATGTAGAAGAGAAACAAAACTAAATAACGCAGTGTTAGAAAGTGGGGGAAAAAATATCATTGTGGGTTGTGTTTTGAGTGTAGCAAAGCATGTGAAGAGCTTTGTGTGAGTATTTTCTATTGAGAGAGGCTAAGAGAGATTATGGAACATATAAGGAAGATATTTGATATGCAAAGTGTATCATGGTCAAGAGATGAATGTGTTGTTACAAAGACAGTAGAATGAGAAGAATATTGAGTGCTACATGGGTTGATTGAAGTGAAGGTTTTCAAGGAGAAAGGAGAGTTGAAACTAGACTGAGTGAGAGCTAATAACATAGAGTATTAATTTACTTATTGAGTATTTGTTAGAGCCTATGAAACAGGGAGTTGGTGCTTCCATCTTAGTGGATAGATGAAGAGATATTGGGTGTTGGTGTTGCCTACAAGTTGGTTCTTGCAACAAATCCTCAAAGCTACAAGTTTATGCTTGTAACAAATCCAAGAAATCGGTGCTTTAGTTGCTGCATCTGGTAAGATAATCAGGTGTCTATAGAAGAAGGGAGTTGGTGCCTTCCTACTATTGGGTGCTAGCTAACAACCTAAGGGAGTTGGTGATTCCTGTGAGTGGGTGCTCACAAAGGCATATGATTTAAATAGAGTAGGAGGTCATATTTTGCATCATAATAAACAAATATTGGTGGTTTTTCCCTTTTCGTTTTCCATGTTAAATCTCTGTGTTATTTTGTGTATGTTTCTCATGGTATGTGTCGGTATTCAAGTGTTGATTTGTATTGTTTCACATGTTATGATGGTAGATGATCACATAATGATTTCCAAGGTTGAATAAAGAAATATAAATTGACAACAAAAGAGTATTAAACATTGTTTCCAAAATTCCTTTTAACTATGATTAAGTGTCCAAGTATAACACACAAAAAAACACTTTCTTTCCCAACATTTCATTTCTCACCTCCCTAAAATCTATATTGTATCCCATGGTGAGGTTGATGATTCAATATTTATCCCCTTACTGTATTATGTAAATTTATGTCATAATTTCCTTTTAATTATTTGGTTTTAGAAGAGTCTATTTGATCTATAAACTAACATGGATTTTTCCACTGGATAGTTCATCACAACAGATCTATGAAAATAAACCAAAAAAATTAAACGGGTCACCAATCTTGAGATGCTTCTTGATTTAAAACATAAATTAAGGTGCATCTAATGTAAAAAAATTATCTCAAGCCTAAATTACAAAGTGGTAAACTTAAAGAAAACTCTATTGGAAAGTGAGAGAAGCACTTACCTTAAAATATTTAAGGAACATAATTATGTGTTTGCATGGTCTTACCAAGACCTCAAAACCTATGACATGTGCATTATAAAATTACATATCTTCCCATTTAAAGATAATATAAAACCTTTTCAATAGAAGCTGAGTATCGCCCCTCCATAGAACCACTAATAAAGAAAGAACTAAAGAATCTTCTTGACACCAATATAATATTCCAAGTGATATATTTGGCATGAGTACCTAATCTAGTACTAGTTTGAAAAAAGAGTGGATAAATATAGATGTATATAGATTTTCAATATCTCAAAAGAGCCTCAACTAAGGAAAACTATCACATTACTCCAATGGAGCAACTCTTGCAAATATTGTTTGTATCAGAAATATTTTCATTGTTAGATGGTTTTTCAAGTTACAACCAAGTTCTAGTAGCTTAAGAAGATAAGCTAAAAACCACCATCCATATTATGTGGGGAAAATTAGCTTACAAACACATTCCTTTCATATTAATAAATGCAAGAGACACCTTTCAGAGAGTTATGGATGTAGCTTCAATAGGGTTAATAAGAATAATTTTGGTGGTCTATTTGCACAATGTCACTATATATTCCAAGAACTAAGTGGATCACATTCAACACTTTAAAACAAATATTTGAAAGAGGTCAAAAATATGCAATTTCTCTTAACCCAAAGAATTCCATATTTTTCACAACTAAAGGAAAACTATTAGGGCATATCATATCCGAAGAAGGTGTCATAATTGACCTAGAGTGAGTTAGATAGATTAATGGACTATAATTTTGCATAATAATAAGTTCATGTAATGTGTTTTTGGTGAAATAAACTTTGTGAGGAAATTTATCCTAACTTTCACTGAAATAGTTAAACCCATGAAGAAAATTATACATAAATATTTAGATATTATGTGAGATAGTGATGAAAAGGTAGACGTCAAGAGAATAAAGGTTGTTATATCTCAAGATATTGTTTTACATATGCCTAATTTCAGTAAGGATTTCATCCACTACATGTTCATCTCATACCAATATTTAGTTGTTGTTTTGACACAAAGGGATGATGAGGGAAATGGAGCTCCCATCTCCTTCATGAGTACCAATTTGCAAGGAACTAAACTCAATTATCCCATAATCATTAAGGAAGTGTATGTATTTTATAAATAAGTAATACGGTTTAGGTCATATATACATTAAAGAACCATATCAACGTCATCATTTTTCATCTTGTTGTATGAGTGTTATCCACTAAATAAGAGCTAGGTGAAAGGAGAGGTAAGTGGATGATTGTAGTCCAAGAATTTGACTTGGAAAATAAACCTATTGATATTTTTTGAGGTCAAGGATTGTGTATGTTGGCCACATATGCAAGCCCCGTTGAAATGGAAGAACAAGGTGGAAAATGAAATATCCATGTACACTTGGATGGTTGTACTCATGTAAGGAAAATCCATGTATGCTAACTTGGCATGATTTTTTATAACATGGCACTTTCCTTGATTGTCTTAATGCTAGAGAAAGAATGGAATTGAGGCTCAGTTTAGCACATTATAAGATTATTAATTTTTTCCTATTTCATATAAATTTGATGGGATAATATTGAGATGTTTACATAAAGAAGATGCAAATAAGGCCTTAAAACAGATTCATGATAGACTAGTAGGTGGACACTTTCTTAATAGACCATTTCTCACAAATATTATGCACGAGATATTATCAGCCACATTTATTCATGGATGTGAAAACTTATGTTAGAAAATGAAAAAAAATTGAATTGACCTCATGCACAGAAAAGAAGGTGTTTTTTGCTTTGTAACCCATAGAAATAGCTTGGCCTTTTGAACAATGGGCAATATATGTAATTACATATTTTAATATTCATCCATTGAAACAATACACGTATAATTTGATATCAATTGATTATTTCACCTAATGGGTTGAGGCCATCCCCTTTACAAATATTAATGAAAAGGAGGTCATAAAATTCTTAAAAAAGCATCTCATCACCCATTTTAGAGTTCCATTTGTGATTGCATTTGATAATGTTTCTTATTTTTTTCAGCCTCATTAATAGAGTTTGATAAAAATGTTACCTTTATATACTCTGCTAATTATTATCCATAAGTAAATGGGGTGTATTATTTCCAAAAATAGAAACCTGATACATATCCTTAAGAAGAAACTGAAAGAGAATCGTCAAAACTGGCATAATGTTTTACATAATACTATCTAGGAAGATTAGGTTACTACCAAGGAAGTGATAGGTACATCCCATACTTACGTTTCTATGGATAGGAGGCTATTATCAAAACCAATTTCTATATACCCTCCTTGTAGCTAGCTTAATCCTTTAGGGAGCATCCTATTTCTTTGATGCAACAGTGCAAAGATACCTTCCTCATATTTGAAGAAGAAAGAGAGAAAGACAAGAAGAAATTCTTTTCCCAAAAATAAATGGTAAAATGTTGGTTTGATCAATACATATTTAGGAATAAATAAATTTCCATATATTATTTGGTGCTTAGGTGGGATAAATTGAATGAAGCTAAAGGAAAATGTTCTAAATTCCACAACTTGTATCTAAGACCTTATCAGATTGCAAAAAAAATAAGAACTAGTAATTATCATTTACAAAGCCCAAGGAGAATTGGATTCATTTCCTATTAATTTCCAATATCTTAAAAAAGTATTCACCTAAATTTTCTTTGTTGACATCCTGTACCATAGTTTATTTCTTGCATAGGATCTTATTTTACCAATATTTCATCCTTTTGATCTCAAAATAACCCTACTTTACTAATAAGTGTTCATCTTTCAACTAATGTCATTGGTTGGGAATTTATATCTTAGTTCTTATTGGATTGGTTAATAAGTACTCAATCTTTTGAGGAGGGGCTCAACTTCAGGGAAACTATCCTAAAATATAATATATGGGATAAAACAAATAGATAAACACATTGTGGTGCCAAATTTGTGAAAGGGGATGTTGGTGTAAGAAGGTGTAGTCTTAGTCACCAAGACAATGGATAAATAATTTACTCCTATAATTTTTTTTAAAGGAAATACTTAGTCAAATCATAAGTTAATCCTATGGTTAATAGATACCATGCTTTGAGTTGTGATACATGATCCTCCTATGTCAAAATCATAATAAAAAGAATAAGAAAACAAATGCAAAGGGACAACGTTTAATGAAAGGGAAATGCATATATCTTTGCTAGGGATATGGACTCTTGTTGGTATTGAAGCAAGGTTTATGGTAACTGTAGAAATTTATAAACACAATAATGTATTTCCGGATTCTCCTAATCTAACAAATTAACTTATGTTCAATACATAATCCTTCCACTTAATTCTTTGTGGAAATTAAATCACCAATTGCAAAACACATATGAAGCAAAATCAGTCGCACATAACAAGATGTTTTACCAGGAAAGCTTAAAGATAAAACCCCCAACTATCATATATTATCTATATAAATGGAACATGTAACAATATCATACAAATTTCAGCTCATAGAGCTCTCAGTACAATCAACAATCGTCACACACCGTCATGCATAAATTTTCATATCTATGCACCAATTTCTTGCCTCCTAGCAGCCTACCTCCACTGTGAAATCCCTATTGAAGAAGAACCCTGAATGAATTCGAATTTACCTTGCCTTTACTGTGAAATCCTCATAAGAATCTTCAATGTGTGTGTAGATGCATTGAATGCATCACTATAGTCACAACAGATAGTCCATCTCAGTCTTTCACCTATCTCTCCACTGAGTCTCCACTGGATCTAACATGCAAGTAGTTAACTATTGTATTTCTTCAGCTGCAAGTAAGACACTACTTGTGAATTAATTAAACAATTAATTCACTCATCTATCACTAGTGTATGTTCAATTACAACTAGCACAACTGAGTTTAACTCATTGAATTGAGTTAAACTAAATAACAACTCACATAACTACTCTTCCAACTCTGTTACAACTTGCCACTGTCAGTTATAAAGAAGTCCTCCATGCATGATTCACCAACCACCCTAGGAATTGTGTAATTCCTTAAGCCCACTAATGTGCTACATCTGTTCACTGAAATAAAGTGCTCCAAGAGAATAAGTTATTATTTATTGTCTGATTATTATTAAGGGCTAATAATAATCGACATGCATTCTAATTTTAGACAAGCGATCTATAAATAGACTTCACCCATAAATCTAAAAATAGAAACTCATCTGAAAATAGATTTTGCTCAGTCATCTAGAATCAACCTCCTGCTAATTTTAGATTTTCCTCAACATGTCTAAAAATAGACATACACCTAAAAATAGCATGTGTGGGCCCCACCTAGTGAAGGTGCTTATTTTTCACCAGTATCAAGGATGATGTTTCTGAATGCCACTTTCATTATTTCTTGTTGCAATCTTCAACACTCCCTCTCAATAAGAAAGGATTGTCTTTGCATGCACCCTGCAACTCCATGCATCCGCCCTACAACTCTTGTATGCAACACTTCCGAAACTGAATAGCCTCCAAACAACTAAATCAGTATAATGCATCTGTCATCAAAGTCTTTTGACTTCTGCTAGTACCAACTGCACATGTCTTATGGAACCACTGCGCTATTAAACTCTGCACCCATGCACTTTGCACTTGTTGTCAACTCTGATCCGCACTCCAGTATCTGACACTGTCACTTTGATCTAAATGCATCAATCCAACTGATCATGCTACCGCTGCTCTGTGGGCGCCTCGTAGCTAGGTTAAATTCATGAGATCCACACCATCTCAATGAATCCTGCCCAGAAAATTATTCTTGGGATTATCAATGCATGTCGCCCCACCTCTCACCTGGTGGTATAGCTGCATGCACTCCCTCTGCCCATCTGGCACAAAATTTCTTACCATGAGAGGTTTCTCCCACTCCATGAGCCTCATCTTGTGGCTGCTCCACATCTCGAAGTTCACTCTTACCTGCATGCAAATTCTACTCCCTCTCAAGCTTCAATTTCATGTCTTCCTCGCACTTCCCAACAGTAGGAAGCTCCGTAGAAATCCCATCTACTTCAATTCTATAGAGATTATTAACTCGAACCCCAACCTTCTTGGCTTGCCCTATTGCTTTGTGTCGCAAGAAAACTTTTCATTCACTAAAGACAACATCATAGCCTCTATCCTCTAACATTGCGACTGAGATTAAATTCTTCTTTAAACCTAGAAGATGCACAACATCTTTTAAATGAAAGAGTTTACCTGACGCCCTCTGAAAGGTAATGGTACCAATGTCGGTCGCACTGTATCTTCCATCGTCGCCCAACTCAACATGCATATGGAGATATTTCTCCACCAAGTCACTGAAAATTTTCTCATCCCTATTCATGTGAAAGGAAGCAACACTATCAAAGTACCACCCCGATCCCAATGCAATAGACACCATGCATGTGATCAATGAGAAGTCAAACTCAAATTACGAGGCAAGGGCCTCACCAACTACAGCTCCAATAGCCATATTGTTCTTCTTCTTATGTGGAAAATTTGTGGCAATATTTCCAAACTCGTGACAGTGAAAACACTTCACTTTGGACATGTTGTGCTCCTTGCCATCTACACCGGCCTCAGATCTAGAATGGAATTTCTTCCCCTTCTTCTTCTTCACCTTGGCGGCTAAAGCACAATCCTCTTCATCATCATGCATTGATGAAGAGCCATCCCTGGTGGTCTGCCTTATCTCCTCTTACACTAGATCCAACCATATTCGCTCCCAATTCGGTAGTTTCTCCCGTCCATTGACAGAGTATTGATAACTGTGCCAACTCTTCGGAAGCCCAAGGAGAGCCAAGCTCACCAAGTCATCATCCACAACACTGACTCCTACACTCCCAAGCTCATCCCTTCATTGGACAAACTTTGTCAAGTATATCGGGGTAGTGTCGTTCTTCTCCATCTTGATTTTTCTGATTTTATCCTTCAGCGCCAATTTCCTATGGTTGTTGCTACTTTGGAAAAGATCTGTCAAAGCCTTCCACATAGAATATGGAGTGGATTTCCCATGAAGGCTTGATACAATATGGTCTTTCACACCTTCCAATAGAATCCTCGTTTCCCTTGCTACTTTCTTTTGCCATGCATCAAGTACTGCAGCATCCACCGAAGTGGGCTTAGGAACATTGCTATCAGTGAACTCCTTCAAGCCATTATCTTCCAGCACCGCCTCCATCATGTCCTTCCAGGCTATGTAGTTCAAGTTGCCATCGATTGAATACTCCAACCGCAAACCATTGAAAGCCATTTCAATGTATACTCAACTATCGCACTAAGAAATTCTTGCAACAATTTTGAATTGTCTCCACCAACAAAAAACTCAACATCGCTTCAATATTGCAATCTTATCTGCTTCGATACCATGTAGAAATTTATAAATACAATAATGTATTTCTAGATTCTCTTGATCTAAAAAATTAACTTATGTTAAATACATAATCCTTCCACTTAATTCTTTGCGGAAATTAAATCGCCGATTGCAAAACACATATGAAGCAAAATCAATCACACATAACATGATGTTTTATCGGGAAAGATTAAAGCTAAAAACCCCAACTATCATATATTATGTATATAAATGGAACATGTAACAATCTCATACAAATCTCAGCTCATAGAGCTCTCACTACAATAAAAAATCATCACACACTGTCATGTAGAAATTTGCATATCTATGCACCAATTTCTTGCCTCCTGGAAGCCTGCCTCCATTATGCAATCCCTATTGAAGAGGAACCCTGGATGAATTTGACCATACCATAATCGTCTCCAATGTGTGTGTATATGCATTGAATGCATCACTATAGTCACAAAAGATAGTCCATCTCACCCTTTCACCTATCTCTCCA
This sequence comes from Pinus albicaulis, assembly GCA_034641835.2. Classification (NCBI taxonomy): domain Eukaryota; kingdom Viridiplantae; phylum Streptophyta; class Pinopsida; order Pinales; family Pinaceae; genus Pinus; species Pinus albicaulis. The sequence goes on from CM076575.1 coordinate 363,879,105, forward strand.
TTGGGTCTCCACTGGATCTGACATGCAAGTGGTTAACTATTGTATTTCTTCAGTTGCAAGTAAGACACTACTTGTGAATTAATTAAATAATTAATTCACTAATCTATCACTAGTGTATTTTCAGTTACAACTAGCACAACAGAGTTTAACTCACTAAACTGAGTTAAACTAAAAAACAACTCACATAACTACTCTTCCAACTCTGTTACAAATTGCCACTGTCAGTTATAAAGAAGTCCTCCATGCATGAGTCACCAACCACCCTAGGAATTGCGTAATTCCTTTAGCCCACTGATGTGCTACATCTTTTCACTGAAATAAATTGCTCCAAGAGAATAAGTTATTATTTATTTTATGATTATTATTAAGGGCTAATAATAATCGGCATGCATTCTAATTTTAGACAAGTTATCTATTAATAGACTTCTCCCATACATCTAAAAATAGAAACTCATCTGAAAATAGATTTTTCTCAGTCATCTAGAATTGGCCTCCTACTAATTTTAGATTTTTCTCAACATGTCTAAAAATAAACATACACCTAAAAATAGCATGTGTGGGCCCCACCTAGTGAAGGTGCTTATTTTTCCCCAGGATCAAGGATGATGTTTTCGGATGCTACTTTCATTGTTTCTTGTTGCAATCTTCAACGGTAACATGGTGACTCTATTATATCTATGGATGTTCATGGGAAATGGAGCAACTCCACATAAGAGGCATGATTGGGAATCTTAAGTTAAAAACACTACCTTAACAAGAGAAATAATCATGAAGTTTTTTTGGTGGGTGCATGCTATGGAGATTGGTAAAAAAGACTAGTTTCAACAATAAATCCCATAAAACATTGTTTGAAATGTTCTAACCCATGACATGCTAGGCCTAGAGTTTTATATTCACTTCAATGTTATTAAAAAATTGAAACAAAAAAAAACTATTTTCTGGTAGATCTAGATATTACTAATCCCTACCAATGAGTCACCATTTTTTGAATATGTAACAAAACCTTTAAAAATTCATGCAAATAAAAAAGGTACCACTTCAGTTATTTTCACCTCTTTCTATTCTTAGTTAGCATTTATATATAATGGTATATTAATAAATGATTTAGTAGATATCCAAAGGAAAAGGGTTATCTAATAAATAAACTTATTAATGCATGAAAAAACTTTGATGCCATCATCCATTGGTGAAATTTGTAGTGTCACATTTGTTTCCACACAATAAATTCACTAGCAATCGACAAGTCTACCAATGGTAGCAAAGATCCAATGGGTTAATAGGTGGCATGACCTACTAAATTCTATTGGATCCTATCATATCATCACAATCAATGATTGTTATCGGGGGTAACACAAATATGACTCAATTTTTTTTACCAACAACTGATGAAACCATCGTCCATTGATGAAATCTAAAGGACCAAACAAATCTACGTACCTAGTGATTTCATCTGACAAATGATAAGACCATTTTCCATCAGTGGCATATGATGGGTAACAATGCATGCAAGTCTTTACTTCGATGGCCAATGAGACCATCAATGATAAGTAAAATGGTTGGATTCACAATTATACTAAGAAGTGGGGTGAATGAGTATAATTAAATTTTACTCATTTTAAATCATTTAATTAGAATAAGAGATAAATCACATGAAATCATTAAACATAGGATATAGGTGGAAACCAATCCTAGAAATGGCCACCAAAATTCTTTTAATTAATTCATTTATGTAGGAACAAACATATTGCTACAAAATTTGTAGACACCCACCTACAAGAGACATCAATCCCCTCTTATTTGCAAGCACCAACTTGTTGGAGGAATTGTAACACTCATGGTATACTCTCCCTAGTTTTTGTAATGTAAGTGTACTATGATTATAGAATATTATAAATTTAATTGAATGGATTGAAGAGTGGGACCATAGATCAATGATTTGATGGAGATGATGTAAAATACAAATAATTTTTGTTTGTTGTATATATTAATTTTGGGTTGAAGTGTATCAAAGAAAAGAAAAGAAAAAATGTATTAGAAAATTGGAAAAAAAAAAAAAATTAAGGTTTTGACTCTTTCTGTGGATATAAAAACCCTAAAAGAGGTAGAGTTGTACATTTTGAAGTAGGGTATGAAAGCAGAGAAAACAAAGGTCTAAATTTTAGGAGACATAGATAGAACTATTTTTTGAAGGAGTTTTTGATCCACTCTCATCCACAATCCACTCAAGCAAGTGCAGACAGCCAGACTGTTAAATAATGCATTGAAGGTCATCAAACAAAGTATGGTTCTCATGTTCTTGTTGCAGTCTATTTATAGATTTTCTTCGATTCAAATTTTCCACTATCATTTTTCTATTTCTCAGAGGCTAGTGCAATAGACATTGCAATGGAGCAACTATATCATCAAGTAATGCAACACCATGAAGAAAATAATTATTTTGAGGAGCAGCCAAAGGTCAAAATTTGAGGAGATGGAGATAGAATTTTTTTTTGAAGGAGTTGTTGATCCATTCTTAGCCACAATTCATTCAAGCAAGTGCAGACAACCAGACTGTTAAATAATGCATTGAAGGTCATCAATCAGAGTATCTTTTTCATGTTGTCGTTGCAGTATATTTAGAGATTTTCTTTGGTTCAAATTTTCCACTATCATTTCATTATTTCTTAGAGGCTAGTGCAATCACACGTTGTAAGGGAGAAAATATATCATCAAGTAATGCAACACCATGAAGAAAATGTGAATGGGATGCAGCTAGTATTGGAGCTCAAACATGACCTACAAGTAGAAAATGTTATCTGTAAGAATGGACAAAGGCACCTATCTTCATCTATGCATGAGTTTTCATGAGATCTCTCAATAACTTCCAATGCAAAGAAAAAACCATTTTATTTGGACTTGCTTCCCATTTTGATGCAACTTCAACATGCTATGGATATGCAGTTTTCACTTGATATCCTTATGGAGGGTGGGAATTATAGTCAAGCATTTCAACCCTTAACAAAATATTTGTAGTTGTTGGATAATTCTTCAAAACTTATTGCCATACAAGATATGAACCATGGAGGTGTGGGTTGGTAGGGTTTTGGAGAAACTTGAATCAATCTTTCTTGGAAAATTTCAAAAGTTCAATCTAGAGATATAATGATCGATGCCTATGCATTAATTGGTGACATTTCTAGCTTTGCAGAAAAGTTACAAAATTCTTTATGCATATAGTGTTTTTGGAAACACAAGAAATTTTTAAGGATTTTATTTTTCAAGGTGTGGATTCTCAAGTAGTGGATAAAAAGAGAAGACTCGTGTATAATGATCCCTGCTTGAAACTACCATAAACAAATTTAAAGTATTACTTACTCAAGACAATGGAGGTGTTATTCATGTTAGTTTTTGTAGCAAGCAGATGTGTTCTAGCCACGAGATTTGGTAGAGAGGCTAGAATACATGTATTCTGCAAAACCCAGAAATCGTTTATGGAAATTCTGCCTAGAGACGACTTAATTAGATTTATTAGTCAGTTTTTAATATTTCCTAAGTCTAAACTTAGGGAATATGATTAATTAATCATAATTAATTAAGTCATTGTGAGAATGTTCAAGAAAAGTACATGGATCGATTTCTAGTTAATCATATCCATCGATTATGATTTAATTGTGGTCGTTGAAGTCTCAACAGAGGATTATAAGAAGAAGTCAATGGGGCTTGGAGAAGACACACCAAATTAGTTGAGCATTCGATTTTGCTGGGAAATTGATTTCCATAGTAGCAACTATGTGTTACCGAAAGTGATTCAGTGAGATCGAATTAGTGAGAGAGGGGCAGAGATAGTGAAGTCGGAGGAAGATTTCCAGATTCGGTGAGTACATTTGCAAAGAGGCAGAGAGTGCCATAGTGAGACAACGCAGTGCCCTCTAGAGGAAAATTTTGTTTTTTTGGGGAGAAGTCGAGCCTCAGAGTCAGAAACTGGAGAGAGGTTCCAGAGGTCAGGAGAATCATTTTCACAGTCAGCAGCTGACGAGACATTGAGAGGTGATGCAGTTTTGAGCTAGAGGGATGCATTTATTATGTAGAGTGTCATAGAGACTGCACAGAGGCAGTTGGGGACGACTCAGTTTCAAGTTGAGTTCAGTCTCAGGTTCGTCTGTGGAGAGGAATTTCCTTACTAGTTATTTTTGTCAGATTATCTCTGTTTGGATTCCTAGTTTGGGCATCCATAATTTGTACTCAGATTTCACTACTGCATAATAATAAAATCGTTAGCTGCTGTATTGATTTTCCCGAGTTGGGTTTTTCTGGGGACATTGGTCCAAAAATAACGGTGTAATTTTTTGTGTGTGTGCATATATTTTTTCTTCAAGCGTTTTTATTTCTTCCGAATTTTATTAGTGAATTTTGCAGTGTATTTAATTCGATATTTTCCGTAGGAAACAACAGATAAATTGTTGAGTATAATTAACAATTAGAAGAAATAATATCAGTTGTTGCAATAGGATTCATGTCTATGAATTATCACATGGTATCAGAGTGCATATTGTAAGTCAGAGAGCTTAGGTGTAGAAGAAGAGAAGGAGGTTCACTGCTCTGCATGAGAAGCAATTTGAATCCCTCGAAGGAAGCACAATTCCTTGGTCAAGAGGGTCAAATTATTGAGGAAAATCGATTTCTTTGAGAGAGTGACCAAGATATTTCTCCTGATCGAGGATTACCAAAGGCAGAGGGTGCGACTAGCATTTTCTTGCAGAGCAGATCTCTAGTTGGACGCAATTATTTTCCATCAGTTTTCTAGAGCACAATAGCGTCGGGTGTAAGAAAAAACACACACTAAGGGAAATTTTTCCTCATGGAACTTCTAGTTTGAGAATTTTGATTTCCCTTGCAGATCAGTAGTCGTTGTGAGGAGAGTTACTCACTCCAGTAGGGAGTGTATACAGCCTATAAGCAGTTGAGCATAAGGGAAGAGGAGTTTTTCAACATATTTTTGATGAGTGGGCAGAATTGCAACAGGAGGAATTGAGGCGAGATTTGAGGAAGAGCACCATTAGTGGCAGCGGAAATAACAGTGGATCAAAGTAGGTGAAGGAAGAGTAGAATGTGGCCCTTGCATCAAAGGGTTCCAGTCAAGGACATGAGGAGCATAGGAAAGAAGAAGGATCTATCAAAGGACAAGTGCTTCAGGGGTGGTGAGGTAGGCCACTACAGAACTAAGTGTCCTCATAGGAAGAAGGACAAGGAGGAGAAGCAGTACCAACAGGCAGCTTCAGTCAAGATCGATAGGTTGTCCTCTAGGTTGGAGGAAGATTTCACCATGTTTGTAGACATCCCTCTAGGAGTGAGGTGGGGTGACTTGGTTTTGTAGCCCCAAAGTGCTAAAGGTTAGGCATGATTCTTGAGGAGGTCCACCTCTTGAATCAATACTTTTCTACGGAAGCCCATAGTAAGCAGTAGCAAGATAGACCAGTGACAGTTGGTGCAGTCATATGCTAGAGTGACAGATACAGTGGCTAGTAGCGGTCAGATGATGGGAAACATAGTGCAAAGTTGACAACAGTGCAGTTGACACAGTGCAGAGCTAGCAACAACACAGGGGCTCCAGTGACAGCGCAAAGGCTAGTAGTAGTAAGGACTCAGGTGACAAATGCATCATATTAAACACAAATGGTTCAGTATTTTGGATAGTTCTTAGTTGCAGCAACAGTAGATGAGAGGGAGTTTGCTATATTGCAGTAGCAGCAACAATAGAGTTGTAGTGCAAATGCAGTGTTGGCAGCAGTTCAGTAGGGTCAGCAGCAGCACAAATGCAGTGCATATCAGAGTTGCATAGTGGTTGGTGGGAAGAAATAGCCAGACATCAGCAGCGTGACAGAAGATGATGTAAAGATAGGGTGTTGTTTCAGTGGGTTGCAACACTAGAACACTTTCCTTGTTAAGAGGGAGTGTTATTTTTTGTAGCATCGGATGTGTTCTAGCCACGAGACCTGGTAGAGAGACTAGAATACATGTATTCTCCAAAGCCCAAAAATCGTTTCTGGAAATTCCATCTAGAGACGACTTAGTTAGATTTATTAGTCAATTTTTAATATTTCATAAGTCTAAACTTAGGGAATATGATTAAATAATCAGAATTAATTAAGTCATGGTGAGAATGTTCTAGAAAAGTATATGGATCGATTTCTAGCTAATCCTACCCATCAATTAAGATTTAATCATGGTCATTGAAGTCTCAATAGAGGATTATAAGAAGAAGTCGATGGGGATTGGAGAAGACACACCAAATCAGTGAGCATTCGATTTTGCTAGGAAATCGATTTCCAGAGTAGCAGTTGTGTGTTGTTGGAAGTGATTTAGTGAGATGGAAGTAGTGAGAGATGAGTAGAGATAGTGAATCCGGAGGAAGATTTCCATATCCGACGAGCACATTCGTAGAGAGGCAGAGAGTGCCACAGTGAGGCAGTGTAGAGGTAAAACAGATCCCTCTAGAGGAAAATTCCATTTTTCTGGGAGAAGTCGAGACTCAGAGCAAGAAGCTGGAGAGAGATTCCATAGGCTGGGGGAATCAGTTTCCCAGACATCAACTGATGAGACATTGAGAGGTGACACAGTTCCAAGCTAGAAGGACACAATGACTATGTAGAGTGACGTTGAGACCGCGCAAAGGTTGTTAGAGATAGTTCAGTTTCGAGCTGAGGTCAGTGTCGAGTTTGTTTGAGGAGTGAGGAATTTCCTCACTAGTTATTTTTGCCAGTTTATTTTTTTTTGGATTGCCAGTTTGGGCATCCATAGTTTGTACTCAGATTTCACTACTGCATAATAATAAAACCCTCAGATGTTGCACTGGTTTTCCTGAGATTGGTTTTTCCGGGGAATTCGATCCAAAAATAACGGTATAATTTTATGTGCATGTGCATATATATTTTCTTCTAGCATTTTATTTCTTCCACAGTTTATTAGTGAAGGTTTCAGTTTATTTAATTCGATATTTTTCGTAGGAAACAACATATAAATTGTTGAGTAGAATTAACAATTAGAAGAAATAATATCAGTTGTTGCAATAGGATTTGGGTCTCTGAATTTTCACAATTCAACTTGATGTGTTTATATTATGCGATGATGACATATAAATATTTAGAAATAGAGATTGAAAGCCAATGCTCATAAACTCTAGTGTCTCCTAAGCCAACAGAAATTATACTATGTAATAATAGTGTACACTATTTTTTTGGTCATCTAACCCATTATCATTAGATGAACCTAAGCACACCATGCAAGACCAATTTTACCCTAAGTAAAATTGCTTTCACCATATAAAATAACATTTGTCCATATTTCCTAGTCATATTTAACCCAAAACAAGGAAATTGATTAAATAAATCATTATTTATTTAATTGTTTCCTAGGAATAAGTTATTCAAATCATTATTTAATAATATTCCTAGTTAAATTTGACTAAATCATTTGTAAATAATTAAATAAATCATTATTTATTTAAGTATATTCCCATCGTTTCCCTTAAATAATAAATAAATGATTTATTTATTTCTTATTTACAAATAAAGGAATTGACCCAAGTCAAAAACTCTTTTCCCTCAAAAAAATATAATAAAATATTCCTAAAGGGTGGTTCTAGAATTTGATTAATAATATTTTATTCATGCAACGAGTTCTAGAACACCCCAATATTTTGCTATAAATAGAAGGGTTTTCCCCATTCATTAGTCACCTTCATTGCATTATATCACTATGGATCTACTCTTGGTCACCATTTTCCATTTTTGCCTTGTGAGCTCCCATTGAGTTCTATGTTTGTCTGGGTTTTCTACCACAATAAGAGAGGAATTTTAGATTTGAAACGCTGAGGAATTTCAAGAACCCATCCCATTGAGGAGAACTGGAAAACAACTTTCTTGTTTTCCTCTCAGGTGCCCCATTCTTTAATATAATATAAAATTATTTTAAATACATTGTTCTTGTCTTGTCTATT